>APFE030376348.1:1285-14855 GCA_000404065.3 Pinus taeda | reverse complement strand
ATTTCTTTATGATAAATCCTGGGTCGATGTCCATTCACTAAGAGAGGACCTTTTTCTTCATAAATAGTCCTAATTTTGACTTCTGCATTATCAAAAACATTTTTAATCTCATATGGCCCACGCTAGTGAGTTTGAAACTTTGCTTGGAAATTTCTAAACTTTGAAACAAAGAGTAATGCCTAGTCTCCTGGCTGAAATTTCCTTTCTTTGATGTACTTATCATGTCTTCTAGAACATTGTTGTTAGACTAAACTAGTCTTCTAGATAACATCTTTCCTTATTTCATCAAGCTCATTGAGTTGTCCTATTCTTTTCCTTTGTTCTTCTGATAAGTCAAGTACCAACTAGATTTTTTTCTTATAGGTCTGAATCTGAAACTCAATTGGAAATAGGACTTGCTTCCCATAAACAATTTCATAGGGAGTCTGTCTTGTAGTGTTTCTGCATGTGGTACAGTAGGCCCATAAAGCTTCTGGAAGCTTTTTTACCCAATCCCTTGTGTGCATGTGAACTGTCTTGGTGAGGATTGCTTCAATCACTTTGTTGGTAGACACTACTTTTCCATTTTGTTGTGGATGGTATGGAGTAGATTTCCAATGCTTGATTTTATGTTATTCCACTATCTTTTGCACTACTCTAGATGTAAATTTCTTTCCTTGATCTGTTACAATTTCTCTTAGGACACCAAAACGAGTAAAAATATCCTAAAAAATAAATTAAACTACAATGTTTTCAGTAGCAAAAGAAAGTGCTTTAGCTTCTACCCATTTAGTAACATAATCAATGCATACAAGAATAATTTCTTTTTGTTTTGAACATGGATTAATTGGTCCAACAAAATCCAAAACCCATTTTTCAGAAGGTTCAATGAGTACCTAAGGTTGTAGTGGCATTTCATCTGAAGGAACAAGTTTCCCCATTCTTTGACAGCTATCACACCTCTTAACATATTCCTTGGCATTCTTAAAAAGGGAAGTCCAATAATACCCTAAGAGAAGGACTTTGTAAGAAGTTCATTTATCAACAAAATGACCTCCACATAGTTCATCATGGCATGCTTTAAGTATCTCAAGTGTTTCATCTTCTCTTACACACCTTCGGATGATGGGATATGGTCTTTTCTTGTATAATTCTTCATTTATCTATGAATAATATGCACTTATTTGTATTATTCTTCTCTTTTCTCTAGGAAACAAAGAAGAGAGTAACTTCCCTGTAACTAAATAATTGGCAATATCTACAAACCAAGGTGATTTAATAGATACTTCAAAAAGATACTCTTCAGGAAATTTATCTTCTACAGGTGTTTCATTGTTATCATTTTGAATTCTAGATAAAATGTCAGCAATTGTATTCTATTTAATATTAAATTCTTGTAACAGTAATAACCATCTTGTTACTCTACTATTAATAACTAGTTTTTTCATTAAATATCTAATGGTATAATTATCTGTATGAATGAAAGCTTCATAGCCAGTGATGTAATGTCTAAATTTATGAATGGCATCAATGCCAGCTAAAAACTCCTTTTCAGTTACAGTATAATTTAGCTTTGCAGGAGTTAAATTTCTACTGGTATGATAAATGGTATAAGGAGTGAGAGATTTTTGTCCTAGCACAACTCCTAGAGTTGCATCTAAAGCATCAGTTGATATATGAAAAGGAAATTTCCAATTAGGTCCTTTTAAGGTAGGTGCCTCAGAGATATTCTTTTTCAAAGTTTCAAAAGCCTTTGATGATCAAAGTTCCCATTGACTTCACAGTCTTTAGTGAGTAATTTGAAGAGTGGAGATGCAATCCTTGTGAAGTTTTCTATGAATATTATATAATATCCAATAAAACAAAGAAAACTCCTAACATCTCGTTAAAAAATTGGGATTGATAATGGAAATAATTTCTACTTTAGATGACTCTACCTTAATTCCATTTCCTAAAATATGATGACCTAGAACAATTCCTTCATTAAACATCATAAAGCATTTCTCATTAATTAATGAAATATTTGCTTCTTTCCATATTATGAGAACTTTTTATAATTTTTCAAGTGCTTCTTCAAAAGAGTTTCCATAAACTGTAAAATCATCCATATATACTTCCACACAATCATGAATAAGATCAAAGAAAATTCCTAGTACTTCTCTTTGGAATGTTGTTGAGGCATTTCATAATCCAAAAGGAAGTACTCGATAAGCATAAGTCCCCCATGGACAGGTAAATGTGGTTTTGTCTTGATCTTTAGGTGCTAACCTAAATTTGATTATATCCACTAAAACCATCCAAGAATGAGAAATGTTTTTATTCCTACTAATGTGTCTAAAACTTGATCTATGAATGTTAGCACAACCCCCCCATTTCAATTTTTTCTTGATTTTATTCTTAGATGCTAAATAGTAAATAGGGTCCCTTTAGTTTGTAAAAACCAATAAATTCTTTACATATAAATCAATTTCTTTGTTTCTCGCTTTTTTAAATAAAAGTACTTGAAAAAACCCTCTAAAAACAACACATATCGCATGCACTTAAAGCCAAAAAACATTCAATCTAAATATTAGAATAGTGATACGAAGTTACCGCACAATCCTAAACGTTAGGCTTCTTAAAACAATTCATCGATGAACATGTGATTGGGATAAAACTATCGCATATCGCATATCACTAATTCCAATAAACAAGATGTAATGGGCCATTAAAACTTTGTGATGCGATAAGATTCTCGCATCTCACATATCGCTAAAAACCATATGAAGCCACACTTGAAAACTTATGATGCGATATGTATTGATCACATATTGCAATCTCAGCAGAGAAAGATAAGACTCACCTCGGGAGAATGCGATGAAATGTTAAATATAAATAAAGTGATAATAAAAAGAAAACATTATGCGGGCAGGTAAATAAGGATTTCCCCAACTCTTTGTGCCAAGTTATCATACATTGCAATTACATAAATTATAAAGGCTTTTAGAACATGGTGCCTATGCCTCCCGATTTGTGATATGTGATGGCTCTCAGAATATTAAAATAATATATATTGAAATTGCTCATCGCAAAATTGAAAGATTGATGGCCTTGGGAAAACTGCGATGCGCTCTATTTATTGAAGCATTTAAGTTTGATGTCATTCAATACAGTGAGGTATTAAGGACAGTAATGACTACGATCCTTCAAAGATTTTGTCTTCCTTGTTAATATCAATTCATAATACGAAAGCTTTCGCACCAAATGCTCCTGCCCTGATATTCGATTGTACTATTATCACCACTATCTGTTCAAGCATTAGCCGCTCTGAAAGTTTAAGTCAATTTTTCTTTCCAGTTTCATATAATTGCATTTTAAATCTAGAATTATGCAACCAGCTAAAATGACAAAGAAAGCCCGAAAGATGAAAGCTTCCCCTGTAGCAGCCGAAGGAATAGAAAAAGTTGTGTTGATCTCAGATAAAACATGCGAGGATTGTGGGAAGATTTCATGGGAAGGAATATATGATATTTTGGAAAGGGAAAACCCAAAGGTAATAGAGGGACAGGCAATGACTAAGATACCTGCAGAGTTAGAAAATACACTTAGTGGTTTAGCCTATTTTTTCCTTCACAAAATAGCGGCCCGCGCAAAGATTTTTCCATACAATGACATGGTAAAATGGGTAGTTGAAGGTATCAATATAACCAAGAGAATGCTCTTCACATCTAATGGGAGAATATTTGGGTCCTTCAAGCCCGAGGATTTGAAGAAAATGTATCATTTGCCATAACCTCAGAATTGCTACAACAAATCATTCCCTGAATATTTCGTGAAAGAAAATGAAGTGGAGTCTGACCCCATCAAACAATGGAGGCATTTCCCTAACGAACACAACCATGAGTCATATGGTATGTATTTTGTGGACTCCCTAGCGTCTCCATATTGTTATGATGCTCCAATGATGTGTATAATATTTGGAAGCCCTAATTCTGCTAAGTTTTCCATTGAAATGGTTCCCTTAATAGAAGCGGCTCTGAATTCTTATGTGATGGATTGGGAAACAATTCTATGAGATAAAATGGTTGTCCAAATATTTTATTATAGGAGGAATAGGTTTGTTACCACTTGAGTGGTTCCTCCATTTTATATGAGTGCATATATAGTTAACACCATTTGTTTTAACTTTGATTTTCCTATCATGGGATGGAAATGGACTGTGTAAGACCCAGCCCCTATCCATATTTACCATAACGACCTATGGTAAAAGTAATATAAGAAACATTTTTACAATATTTTCCATGGATTCATCCTACCCATTCATCAAGCCATCTTTAATAGACCAGCCCCTCAGTTGTCCAAGGAAGCTATCATCGATCTAACTTCAATTGGCAGTTGGTTTGGGGAGAATTGTTTACATACATTAGGGTTTATGGGAGCATCACTGGTCTACATGTCCTTCCTCTATATGTCCCGGATAAACTATTGGATAGGAAAATAGCCTGTCAGACTATTGAAAAAGGCCTTACAAAAAATCTCAAAGATGCCAAGAAACAGCTATGGCCTGCCTTTTCAATCCAATGCAGTAACTATTCGTTACATGACTACAAACATGCACAAGCTGAAGCTGAGAAAATAAGGAGTCTGCACCTAGCTATTATTCCCAAAAGACAATATGACCCAAATAAAGTTGCTTATAATTTTACTACTCGGGTAAAGGTTAATAAATTCATCCATAAAAAAGATGAATTTGATAACTTCTTCAAATCAGCAGAGACATTTGCGCAAGTGAACCATCTGGCAAAGATGAAGATGGGACTAGGAAAAATGTACCAATTCATTCAGTATAGGGTATAGAGACTTCGGTCAGTACCACTAGACTTATTGAAAACTACAACATTCATCCATCAAACAGGGCAAATTACAGAGCAGAGCACAAAGTAGGACATAGAGAAAACTTCTAGTGAAGCCAAGACAAGTGAGAAAGCTAGTGAACAATTGGATACATATGTTCACATTGATCCGGTGTTGATCAAAGAATGGGAATAGTTTGACCTTCAGATTAAGGGTCAAAGTGATACCCAAATTGTTATCACACCCCACTCTCCCTTAGTACAACAGCCCATAGTTCATGATGCTGTGGTTGAAAAGGCATCTAGCAAGGGCTCAACTATAAGGGAAGTTGAGGTAATCCCTGAGAATTCTTCATTAAAGATTATATTGAGTATTGAGGAGATCCCACCATTGGATGTGTTTTATACCCCTAAACATAGGGTTGTAGTCAAAAGGTAGAGGAAAAAGAGGAAAGTAGACCAAGTATCGGCGACCGTCTCTCAAGATGAATACATGAATGTCATTTCGAAAGATTCAGAAGTTGATCCCTCTGAAGACTTGACTAAATTATCTCAGTTTGCAAGTTCATATACAGCTTCCACGATCGATAAAGCAACTGAAGTTAATCAATTGATCAAGGAAAAAGATCAAAAGATTAAACAACTTGAAGATCAGCGAAAGGCCAAGAAAGAGAGGACTAATCAGCAGGCAATTGAAAGACAGCAACAACTATCCCAAGAGTTTGAACAGCTAAAATTGGCACATCATGAAGAGATTAAAGCTAAGGATGAGAAAATAATGGAGCTACCACTCTCAATAGAGCAGTTCAAAGAAAATCCTAAAGTTGAAGAGTTTATAGAGGAAGCCTTAGCAATAAATAATTTCTTATCTCAACAGCTAACCCAACTCTACCAAAAGATATCCCTCATTCATCCATTATGAATCAAAACCAATGCACTGGTAGATCAAGCAGTCAATTCCAAATTGGAGTTTGGGGAAGTAGATGAAAAGATTACAGATATATCTCTTGGCAAAACACAGAAAAGGGAAGGGCTACTAAATTACCAGTGATCAAAGAATCTCATAAAGATATATTATTCTCATAATGGGAGACACCGTTGATCAAAGAAGAAAGCGCAACTTCAAGTGCTAGGGCATCAAGGAATAAAATCATTGAATTGATAAATGATAATTTACACAACGCCAACTTAATTTTTGAGTGCACCCCTAAAAATATTCCTAAGGTAAAAATATTGGAAAAACAATGGAAGCAAGATTCAAACACCAGAGAACAAAAAATCAAAAAATTAAAAGGACACAATTGGCATATGCACTGGATCTATTTGGTCAAACCGCATAGCAAACAAATGACAATCAAATGTCTTGCAGATGCAGTCGATCACATGATACCCAAACTTTCGGATGCGGTGTACATAGGTCAATTGCATGCCACGATGAGTCATCCACCGGAAGTCCAAACTATGCTAGATATTTGTCAACTAAAGACACAGAAGGAATGATAGATGAAATGCATCTTTTTGAAGTTATTTGCAATTCTATTTTTCTCATGAAATCCCATATTTTAGAGAGGTTGTTCCAACCACTCCAAGCATCTTTTATGAATAGTTTGTTTTTATTTTTACTATAAAGACCCTTTCATGTCATTCCAGAAAGGGTCCTGAATTTCTATTAAAATTGGATTGAAGAAGAGAGCACTTATGCAATTCTTAATTTATTTTTTGTAGAAAGCAAGGATCAAGGTTCAAACTTTTTTTTTGTAAGCAGATTTCAAAAGGACTTGCATTTCTATATCTTTTTGGACTTTTCATAATGAAAAGGAATGAACCATACTGTTACTTTAGTAGCACGTTCAAATACATATGGTTCTTATATCTATGTCATTTTGTTTCATGTTAGGCAATTTAACAGTCTTTTGATTCAATATTGTTGTATATGTGGCTGTCCATTCAATTTTGCATTTATATCACTTCTGAGTAATTCTGGAATTGATATCCTGAACATGTATGCTAGCGATTAATTTTATTATGATATGTGATCTGTCTTACATTACTTTGTTTGAAGTAATCATCATTCATGCTTGACCTCGGTAATTGATTGATTGATATTTATTAGTGATTGATTACCTGAAGTCATCATAAATCGCATACATATTGAGTTACCCGGGTTAAATATATATATAGATATATTAGTATATTTTCAGAAGTATTACCATTCAAACCATATATCATCCTTTCACATATTTTAAACACCCACTCATCAAAACACATATTTATAGGGAAACTGGTCCCATATTATCCAATCGGAGCCACCATATAAAATGGAAAAGGAATTGTATTAAGGGCCGGACCGGGTGGTTATCCCCCAATGTTGTTGCAGTGATTTTAGAGTCATCAACAAAATGGAAGTGGAAAATGATCTTTCAAAGTAGCTTTATTCTATTCCTTGTAATGAATGCATACTCTGCATTTTCCATTTTTTTTAAGAACAATTACTAGCTATGAAACCCATTGACTGTCTGATATTGGATAAACGAAATTTACATTTAACAGTTTTGCAATTCCTCTTTGACAATTTCTTTTAAATTTGGATTCATTCTTCTTTTTGGTTGTCGAACTAGTCTAGAATTTTATTCAATATATATATGATGCAGGCAATTTTTATGATTAATTCCCTTCATATCAATGTATTCCCATGCATATGGAGAAGAGTGTTTTTGCAATATTTGTACCAGTTTCTTTCTTTGTAATTCTTCCAAGTTTTCATTCATATTCAAAATTTTCCCAGGAAGAATTTCTACTGAAGCGTTTCCAAATTTTTCCATAGAATGTAAAGAAAATTGTCTAGATGACAGATATTCAATATTACATTGTTCTTCAAAATCCTGACTATTGTCATAATATAAATATGGTTCATTATTTTCCATTGAATTTAAAATTTGATCCTCCTCATTTATTTGTGCAATAGTGAAAAAAACGGGTTGTTATCATTATCATCATCTATCCATTCTTCATTTTCTACTTCTATCATTGTTTTTGCAAGTGGGTAGAATGCAAATTTCTTTGTTGAGCTTCCATCTGAGATGAACATGTGTCCTGATCTACAACAGATAAAATCATCGGTTGTAGCTAACCATGGCCTTCCTCAAATGAATGGATGTCCTCCTAAATTATTCTTGGATGTTAAAAGCATGAAATCAATAGGATATTCCCAAGAATCTAAGGATACATAGATATCTTCTAGCACACCATCATGTTTAAATACAGACTTATCTGCTAATTGTAACAATGTTGGTGTGTATTGAATATCAGGAAGCTTCAATTTATCCATAATTTGTTTTCTCATTATGTTTATGGATGTTCCTAGATCAATCAATGTGTTTGGTATTTCAGTTCCATTGATGTGTGCTTTCAGAATGGGGCTTCCTGGATCTAAATATTTTTGAATTGTAGTCTTCCCCATCATGATATCTAAAATTCTCCTGACTAGTTTTATTCTTTTTATTTATTTTATTTTTCTTCCTAACCCTTGAGTACTCAATTCCTTAGTTGATTTTGCAAAAATTGGTATTTCTTTTATTTCTTCTAGTAAAGGAATTTTTATACAGACAATTTTCAATTCATCTAACACATCATAATCAGGAAATATGATTAGCTTTTCTACTCCTTTATCGATTTTCAACTGTTAAGGAAAAGGTGATCTTGAGATAGGTATTGAACGTTGTTCTATAATAAGAGTATTATTAGAATGTGTACATTTTTTTTTGTTTTAATATTTTCTTTCTAAGCAAGGGAAATCTCTTCTTAAGAGTTATTATTATCCTTTTGAGAATTATTTTACGTTTACTGAATAAAAATAGATGTTCTCTTCCTTTCTAATACTCTATCATACCTTAATTTAACATTATTAAGATCTAGTGGAGTTATCATATAAGTTTGAGGATTCTGACATTCTAAGTTGTAAACAAGTTGTGAAGTTTTATTGTTTGGATTTGGGAGTGGTTGAATGGGCAATTGATTTGTTAATTGTGAAAATGGAAAAGAAAGTTGTGGATTTGCATTTTGAGCTTGAGATTTAGGTAACTGGTTCGTTTGAGGGAAGTATTGTGGTGGAAAATTTGGATAAGGTCGTGGATATTATTGATATTGAGAATATATTCCATAAGGATTTTCCATCCTTGATTCCAATATTTTGGTTGAGCCCAAGGCTACCATGGCATAGGTGGATTCCAATTATTTTATGAATATTGTGAAATTTTTTGAGGATTAAAACCTTGAGTTTGATTTGTTTGAGGATTTTGCCATGGTTTTTTGGAAATAAAGTAAAGAGGGTCTACCTGATTTGGCATTCCTTCTACACTAAAAATAGCCTTAAGACTTGGTATAGAGGGACATTTTTTTGTATTGTGATTTTCTGCACATATAACGCAAGTTTCTGTACTTTTTAAATCTAAAGGACATTCTCTCATGGCATTTTTCTTTCTACACCTAGGAAAAAGATCGATAATGCAGAATTTTCATCTTTCTACATGTTCTATATTTTAAGGGTGTCAATTTCCTCACTTAGACTCCCTTGAATATTTTCTTTAAATTTATCAAGCAAACTACCTATTTCTGCCCCACTTACTGTCCTGACATACATATTTATTTACTCTTGATAAAACAGGATCCCTTGGACTCTTCCCTGTTCTTGCTTTACCTCTTGAAATATGTACACATAGATCACAAATATATGCAAATGGTAACTGTGAAATATCACCTTTTCCCATTAGATTGAGAAGATCAATCCACTCATATTTAATGGATTTTAGTAAGAGAGATTTCAAATTTTCCTCATCCATATTATTCATTTTTCCCCTTTTAATATTATAAACAAATCTTTCGACAAAATATTCAAGATTTCATCTTCTTTTTGTGCCATTTTGAAGAATACATATTTAATGCTATGAGGCATAAAATAATCCTTGTATTTCTCCAAATATGCATCTTTCATTTGTGCCCATGGTCTTGTATAATTCGTTCCTAAAACCATAAACCATTTTAACGTTGAGACCTTTAAGGTGGTAGGAAACAATTTTATTTTTTGAGCATCATGCACATAATCATATGATCTACAGAATAGTTCAATGTCTCGGGGTCTTCACTTCTTATTCCATGAAAATTAGGGAGGATAGAAAGCGAGATATTTTTCATTGTTAAAGCTGTATCGTCATCAAGGATAGGGAATCAAAAAGCTTTTGGATCTCCTCTTCCTCTACCTCTACCACCTCCTCTTCCACCTCCTCTCTTTCCTCCTCCTCCTCCTCTAATCCTATGTTGTTCACCATTGACATTGTGTACTTCTTGTTCTCCTTCTTCAGCCATGATGGATTCGTTAGAATAAATATCATGTTTTACAAAATGATTTTCTATATTTTCTTCTAGTTCTTCTGGTTCCCCTATCAATGGTTTGAAGTAGGTTTCTTCTTCCTCTTTTTGAGTATGAACTTCGAACTCTTGAGCTAGAAGTTGTTCGCCAGTTGAAGATAGGAAGATTATTCCTATTGTTGGAGATTTAGGATCTACTTCAATTACATATTTTGTTGATGAAGTTGATGAACCTTTAGGTTGGATTTCATATCTCAAGACTTCAACAAGTCTATATTGGCCTGTTATGGATGGAATTCGAGTTTGTGTGGGTGGTGTGGCACTACATGGTCATGGTGGAGTGAGCGATGATGTGGGAATTACACTTCTGCCTCGACCTACAAACCTACCTCTAGAGTCTCTTTCCTATGCATATCATGTTTTTATCTGATTTTTCTAAGGCTTCTATTTACACTTCCTTGGCAATGGTGCCAATTTGTTTTATTAATTTAATGTTCTTAAATTGTAAGCATAAATTATTGACCGGAGTTAGTAAACTTGTGAAGTGCAATTGCACTATATATGCTAGAAGCATTTCCTTTAGTTTGTAATATGATGGTTATATTTATTTTTGGAATTTTGTTCTTAACTAGGTTCCTATTAGATTAGAGTTAGGTTTCTACAAATTAATAAGTGGAGGTTAAGCTATTGTTAAACCGACCTACCAGTTCATACCTATATTAAGTATCATTCGAAATCATCTTATGTGAATCATTCTAACATTATGAATCTATCTTAAACACCTTGCTGGTATAAAATAGAGTATTGAAATTCAAATGATTCTAAGAGCAAGAAAATGATCCCTCAAAAGTTGTCTACAAAATATACACAAAATCCGTTTCTAAAAGCATGAAAGTAATCTTCTAATGCTGACTACAGAATATATACAAGTTCTGATTCTAAAAGCATAAAAATGCTTACAGTAATTAAGTAAAAAATGTTGAAGAACTAAACCATTAAACGACTGTGAAGAAATTTAAGCACAAATGAAATAAAAAAATGATAAACAAAATAACGATATTTAACTGAGTTATAATGAAATGATGAAACAACGGCACAAGGAAACTAAACTAAAATGAAATGATAATACGATAATAGAAACAATAAATTGAAATAAACTAAACCTAGATTGTCTGCAGGGGCCCTCTGCATACAGTAGGTATAAATCATGCTCGCATACGCATCGAATATCAGAAAGGCAACTTTAATTCCATACGATAACAAAGGTTTGTTTCACAATTCTTCATAAATTTAACTATTACATTCTTGTTATCATTTATAAAGGATACATTTGTATATATAAAATGCGTGCTCAATAGTTTGATACTTCTACACCTACAGGTCTTTTAATCAACCATTATTCAAACTGGAAACTTAACAATGAAAGCGTTGTCTTGTCAATTTTCTATTTGGAAAGCAAATCAAAGAAATGTGATGCATTTAGACTTATCTTTCTACGTGTTTGACCCATGCATTTGACTGTGCCATTGTGTGATTCCTTTAATGAATTGGCTTAAGCGAATAGGAGGAGATCCATGAGGGGATCATTCCTCAACCACCCATGTGCTTCTTTTCTTCATTGGTGCATCAGAGCCCCACAAACCATGGAGATAGTTGTAGATTTGTAAAATAGCTACAAAATCATGTTAATTTTGTAGCTAATGCAATTTTTAACATAATAATAAGGCACATTAACGAATATGAAAATAAGACATATGACATTTTTTACCTTGTCAAAATCTATGATTTACTTCTTTATTGAGTTGATAGCAATCATGAAAAAGAGGAAAATGGACGAAAAAGGGCATCAAAATAAAACAATTATGGAGCTCTGCAAGGGGAATTGGTTGAAAAATATTGTTTGAATAATGTAAACTTTGAAACAGGAACTATAAACTCAAAATGGGATCTCTGGCCAAAAGATCCCAAAAAAACATCAAAAAGCAGTGCTAAAAATGAAAAGTGTGTATACTGGAACAATGGGTTTTTTTTTAGGGTCAATTTTGAACATGTTTTAAAAATGGCAGTGAAAACGAAATTTTCGTGCAAAAATCACCTTGAAAACAAAAAAGTGGTGATACTGGAATTATGATTTTTTTCTAGGGTCAATTTTCAACATGTTAAAAAAATGCTAGTAAAACCTAATTTTTATGTTCCAAAAAAAGTTGTTTATGAGGAAAAAAACACACCTAATTTTTTGGTAGAATAACATTTTTCTTTCCTAAGTATAAATTCAACATGTTTTCAACCATAACATGCTATATACAAAAGAAATTGGAATCTTTTCAACCATAAAACTAAAAAACTATGACATTATGAACAAATTACATGACTAAATGAATTCAAATGTCATTATTTGTATATTGAATGAGACATACATTATATCTCTAATTTAATGTTGCATTGTAGATATTCTAAACAATAAAAATTATCATAATTAAGACATAATCCAACAACATAAAAATGACTCATAACTTCTGATTTAACACCATAATGAAATGAGAAATTTTATTTAAAGATATGATGCAAACATGAGTTATATAAACTGCCTTAAACATTATTCAAAATCACTCATATTTTCTTGCACTCCATCAGAATTCACATCTTCAGATGAGTGACTGGATGATGACGAAGATGTTCCATATTATTCTCTTTCATCAACTAGTGCCCCATCTGAGTCCACATCCATGCCCACCATTTCAGGTTTCAAAATTCTTCTAGATCTACGACTGGTTTCAGCAGACTCCCATCTCAACACTATTCCTTCTGGTAACAACCTTTCGAAAATCTCTATCATCTTGAAGCGAAGAGTTCCTCTCTTTGTTAAATTGAAGTCATAAGAAAGTATGTCAACATCCTCCAATTTTAAGATGTCTGTGGCGGAGATTTATATTTATACGCTTTCTTTTTCTCTTTCTGCCAATTTTTTTGTCAGCTACCATCTCTGGCTTATACACACCATTGAATGGGTGTGTATTTGTGGCATACCAATGTACTTCAACACCTGTAACATCCTCATTTTTTGTAAAGATGTTTATAACTTTAGCAACCCAGAATGGATAGCCATTGGGATCTCCATCTGCTAGCACTGCAATCATGCAACTGTTGGGTCCCCATAATACTAGTGATTACCCCATTACTATTGTAGTTGTACCCCTTATTAATATTGTTGTGCCCCTATTGTACCGATATTGTTACTATTGTGCCCCATAGAAGCCCACTATTGTTACTATTGTGCCCTTACATTATTATTGTTATGTAGGCTTAGATTATGTTATGACCCCTTAGACTCCTATATATAGAAAGGAGGTCTTTTCATTTGTATCATCCAAGAATTTTTCATTTATGTAATGTAA
>APFE030376345.1:5936-22576 GCA_000404065.3 Pinus taeda | reverse complement strand
TTTAGCTTACAGAGCGTATTACTACGCAGGTCTAATGTATTTGGGGTGCGTACACGCAAGCAAGGTAGAGAGAACCTGCGTACCCAGAGATAAACATGTTTTCAAGTGACTTTCTCTCTTTTGAAGTTTTGACATGAAGAGCAGAGGTATGGGGCTTTGACAAAGAGGACAATATGGCTATTGATGGGGCCATATAACTGCAGATAGTCAAGGTGACAAAATTCAGTGTAACACTTCCATTGTCGATAATTAGCTTGCAACATTTTCCATGTGACTTACAAACTGTCCAGAATAATGCCTTTCTTTGAGTTTGTTCAGCTGTCTCCTTTGCTGGTTTCAACAGTAATTTATTCAAAATTAAGGCTTCCCCTATTTCCAACACATTCTCTACTTCTTGGGGTGGTGCCTCTGCTTCCTCTGGATGTGCAACATATGCTCCTCTTGGACCAGCTTGTTCTCCTTTAGGACACTCAAAGGATCCGTGCCCCCACTTATGGCACTTGTAGCATTGGTAGGAAGCTCCTCTACCTCTGCAATTTCCTCTTCCTCTCTGATAAGGTGTTCCTCCTCTAGTGCTGCCTTCTTTTTCTGTTGTCCCTGAAGTCTTGGAACTGCTACCCTCTTCACCATTATTGGTAGTTCTTCCTCTGCCATAGGATTTTCCTTTCCCTCTGCCAGTTCCTCGTCCTCTCCTGGCATTCTATCGTCTTGTGATCTTATCTTTTTCCTTTATGGCACTCTGGTATGCTTCTTCTATGTTCTTTGGAGAGAGAATACTTATCTCATCCAATATTTCTAGCCTTAGGCAATTCACAAACCTTGTTGTCTTTTCTGAGGTGTCTTCCGTGTAACTAGCTCTCAAATTCACTCGGTAGAATTCTTCAGTATATTCTTTCACCATCATTCCTCTCTGCTTCAAATTATGTACTTGTCGATGCAGGGCAATCTGGTAATCTTTGATCAAAAATCTTCCCTTCATCTTGGCTACCATTCTCGGCCATTTCGTAATTGGCAACTTATTCATCCTTCTTCTCTCTGCTTGGACATTGTCCGACCACAAGGCCACATGTCCTTTCAGCTTGGTTGCAGGGAATTTAACTCTCTGATCTTCGCTGACCTCCTCACATTCGAAATCTTTGTCCAACTCGTTAATCCAGTCCAACAGTACTTCTGTGGACAAGCTGCCATTGTAATTTGGAATCTCTGGCTTTGGTTTACTACTAGCCAACAAGAATGACCTCAATAACCTGATTTCAGGTCCTTCCTCATCCACTCCATCTATCACAACTACAACTTATTCTTCATTGTCATCTCCTATCTCCGGATCCCTTCTCCTTCCTGCTTCTGCTGCTGCCAAACGAGCATTACAGATCCTAATCTCTTCCCGTAATCCTTCTTCTGCTACTCTTTGCATACCTCTTCCACGACCTTGTCTTCCAACTTCCATTTCTTAAGAAAACTCAAAACTTGCTCTTATACCACAATATGATGGGACCAACCCCTTTTAGCTTGCAGATTATCAATAATTAAACTGTGATTTACAATAGGATAAGGTCAGCACAAGTATGATTAATATTAAGACAAATGATTAACATAGATATTTTATTTTTGGTTTGATGGCGCGGTTAATTGATGAGTATAGTGGTAGGTGTTTAGTCAATTTAGTATGTCCTAAATTGCTACATTAATTATCAATTTGGGATTCGTAAACTGATGAAGTGTGTCGCACTGTATGTGCAAGACAACCTCTTTCTTACTTTTATTATTTTCAATTTTATTTTGTTTTTGGGGTTTTTTCTTTGTTGGTCTCCTAATGCAAATGGAAATCCTATTCCTAGGTTTTAAGAATACTTTTAGAGGGCAAGTATGGATGTAGATTTAAGACAAGGTTTATGTCTCTTATGATAATTTCCAGAACTTAGCACTTCAAAAGATCTCAAAACATGTTATTGATAAAATTGGTACTTGAACAGGAATGTAAATATGTAGCGGCTTAAATCAAACAAAATATGAAATACTGATCATGAAGTCACTATCTCTGCTTCCCATCTAAATACAAAAATAAAATCTAAACTATTGCACTAAAAGAAAACCAAAAATTACAGACTAATGAAAGCAAGGTCAATTTACTTCACTTATAATCCGATAGCTCGCCAAGTAGCTTTTCGGGTTAAGCCATGGCACCGGAGATAACGTCAAATAACATGAAGAATTGATATCTAAACTACCTACTTGCAGATTAATGAAAGCAAAATCAAATTACTTCACTTATAATCCGATAGCTCGCCAGGTAGCTTCTCGGGTTAAGCCATGGCACCAGAGATAATGTCAAATAACATGAAGAATTGATATCTAAACTACCCACTTGCAAATTAATGAAAGAAAAATCAAATTACTTCACTTATAATTCGATAGCTCACCAAGTAGCTTCTCGGTTTAACCCATGGCACTGGAGATAAAGTCAAATAACATGAATAATTTTATATCTAAAGTAGCTAATAGCAACAAACAAATATCACTGGAAATCAAAGTATAACTGAAATTGAAAAGCTTAAAAAGTTCAACAGAGAAGCAAAGCTCATGTCATTATTTGATGCAAAAATTATATGAAAAAGCTCGAGCGTAACCTATCCTGAAACACACTGATCAGTGCTAGTAAAAAGTATGCAATGTTGGAAAATCATGTACAAGAATAAAATATTAACACCATAAACAAATTATGAAAAATATACAATGGAAATAAGAGGAAAGATGCATGAAAAACTTTACAAAAACGAAAAGCAAAACCTCAGCCAGCAGGGGCCCTCTGCACGGCCCTCCTAACGCTCTTCTGTTGGTTGTGTCTGTAGGTGGGTGGTGGCTTTGGACGCTCGCTTTTGTTGTCTGGTGAACCCGGTAGGGTTGCTCCTTGCCACTGATATATGATTCGTTTTGTTTTGGTTGTGGTTCCAACACTTTGGTTGTCTGGTAGCTTGTCCAGGCTCTGAGGGCCTCGGCTCTTTGTTTGCTATTGGGCCACCTTTGGCTACACCTTTCTGTGTATTTATTTTGTTTAACAGTCTTTGAGTGTTTCTGGGTATTCGAACCCTCGGTCTATTTTGGGTTGTCTTTCATGAGACTCATCCCATCTTGATAGTTGTTGTTCTAGTATTTTGTAACTTATTCTCGTGTAAGACTATTATTCAAAAAAAGAAAGAATTTTGTTTATAATACTATGAGTTATCTGGATATGCAATGCAGTCATTTTTAAGCGGAGACTCTCGATTCTGTCTACTCTTTGTGTCGTTTGTCTACTCTTTGTGGGCTTGACATTTATTATTGGATAGAACTATAATTTCGCTCTTTGTTATTAGAATATCTTCAACTGCTGTTAGTTTCGTCTTCGAGACACTCTGTTGCTAGATAACTAGTAGGAAATAGTTGTTATGGAAAAGAAAAAGAAATACATTGTTCTGGTCTTTGTCAATGCACAGAGTAGTTTAATGAAAGAGATTAATAGATAGTTGTAAATGGATATAGATGTTCTGTATAGAAAAGAAATTCTTGTTTTATTTTCTTCTATTTTGTCGTTTGTAATCGAACACCTTACAAAATGTGATATGTTTTCTTTTGTACTATTTCGAAATAGTTTCTCATAACTGCTTGCAGTTACATCTGTAGTTACATGGTTATAATAACTGTTTTTGTTTTTCTTGCTGTCACGCGGAATGAGTCGATCTTGCGGACAAGATAGACCTTCCTAGAATCTAATGAAGACCTAATGACAAACAAACCAACCAGACACTATCTTTCTCTAAATACGCTTTATAAATAATGGAAAACAAATGTGTTTAAGGCCTACCTCATGTCCAACGCAAGTTTGGAGATGCCTTCGCTCCTTTGATCCAAGTAAGTTTCTTTGTCGCAAACCTGCAAACACAAACAAGGCAAACGATTAAATAGTACCTGAATAACCAGTATTATAAAACATATTCAACATGAAAGTCAAGGAGTCCATGAAACAAATAACATGAGATACTTGTTGAGAAAAATGAGCTTGATTGTATTAATTCAAAAAGAGAAGAACCTTACAACCTTTGCCTTGACGCTGTACAAGCTCCTCCCAGGGTCCAACAAGAAGTCTCCTCTACTTTGACAAGCTTCACTCACTCCCCAATGAAGCCAAAAAGGTATGTGATCTCTCCTCTTAAGCTCAAATAGGAAGTCTTGATTTCACTAGCATTTACCCTCAAAAGTTCAGTTGCTAACCTCTCCAGCCACTGACCCAATGCCTCAATTTATAGTGCAATGGAGATCAGTTACCAGGTCCTCCTTCAAAGGGATAGAATCCTCCTTCAAAGGGATATCTCCTCTCAACAAGGGATTAGTTCCTCCTATGATGGGATGCATGAACCACTTGGAGCGAACAATCCACGTAACAAATGCTTCTAGAAAACTCAAGAATTAACCCAAGATGCGTTTTTTAAGATAAAGATTGTGCCTTTTGACTTTTACAGGGGTACGCACCCTCCCCTTTACATACAGAGCGTATAAGTACGCAGATATCCTGAACAAAAGGTGCGGGCCCATAGGCAAAAGTGAGAGAAAGTGCGGAACCAGAGTTACATTGCTTTTTTGATGTCTTTCTCTCATTTCTAAAGCTTGTTTTGAAGAGCTGAGGTCTGAGACTTGCTTAGGAAGCTGCCATAGGTGGTGATAGACCCATACTGACTGCAATAATCAAGGTGACGATATTTTTGTGTAACAGATTGCCCCCTAAAGTGCGAAGTCTGTAGTAGATGAGGATTTCATTTATCATTAGGAAGAGTGAAGTACTTTATCATTTCGAGGATCATCTTGCGGAGAGCCCGGTTGGAACCTGTAAAAACATTCAATGCAAAATATATATATGAGATCATATCATCACTGAGGTAGGCATTCCATACTCAGATAAAATTGACTAAGAGACTGAAAACTGACTAGAAGACTAACTACTGCTCTAATATAGGAATGATCTCGTAACACATCATAAGTACAAACACATGTGGACACAGTATGGACGCAGCCATCTGTTTATGAATAGTCCATAATATAATGAATACAAAATTCCTCCCTGGATGGTGGAAACTAGATCCAGGGTCTTCACCTCTACGTCCCGAAGCAGTACGATTCTAGCCATGCGAATAAATGAGTCGAAGTCGAACATGGTAGAAACCACTTGATTACCAGTCAATGATGCAAACTGTTAACAAGCGTGAGAGAAACCACCAAATGACAATGGCTCTCAAAGTACTCAGCACAATCCATGAAATGTGATAAGATGTGTTGATGTCGAACATATCATGGAATCCTTTGATCGAAAGTCAATGATGTAAACTGTCGTCAAAGGCGAGAAACCTACTATTGAGGCATGCAGATCTCAAGGTATTGACGATTCCTAGATCATCTTTCTAGATAATGAGTTGAAGTCGATAGAAAGCGATCCGTCATAGGCAAGCCCACAACAGGAAATCATAGATCAAGTTGAAGAAATTTAGTTGCAAGGACTGACTCAGGGATGGTCAAGATGGATGACGGACATTTTGCAGATGAATGGATTATTTGCACTGACCTCTTGAACACATAACGACACGACAGATGGTTTGGTGATGATTGACCCAAAGTTAATGCCCAGAAAGCAGCTGAAGACTTTCAATATGGATTGATCAACTATTAGGTAAAGGATTTCCCAACCCAGGTGAATGAAAGTGTCGTGTTCAAGAGTGGTTATAAAGTATGACAAATAGACTCACTTTTCTCTCTTTTCCCCCACCATTTCTGGCAAGTACCTCTTTATTTTTTACAAGCTTGAGGAGGATAACATATGCTTGATTATAAGATCACCCTTCGGTGAGTCCAACTTAGTTTAAATTCGAACCCTAAGAAGGAGTGGTCCGTTCCTGTTTGTAATAGAACAGGTCCTTTACTGTTGAAATTTAACGAGTCCAGTATAGGAGAAACTTGGCGTTTTTCATTTTTACAGAGTCTGAAAAAACTTAAGAAGACTCCAGGGTTTGACTTTTTCGTAAGTTTGTGTCTCCCAAGCCCGAAAAAGTATAAAACAATACTTGAGAGAACCACTTGATATTTTACGACCAAGGATTACTTTTCGTTATTAGTGTCTTTGATTTGAAAAAGTAAAAAAGCAACCAAGGACACGTCGTTTTATAACCAATATCGAATTTGAAACAACAAAAATCCGGCGATCTTTTTATGTTTTTACGGTTGAAAAAGAGTTGTAAACCGATTGTCTTTTAATTCCGTTTTAACGAGTTTAAAAGAAAAACTCGGCAATCTTTTCATGTTTTAGGATTTAGAAAAGGGCTTAAAGGTGACTCTGGTTGAAAATGATAGATTTTGCCTAAACAATCCTGTTATCTTGCACAAAAACACAAACATTACTCATACCTGCTTGAAAGAGATAAAAATGTCGCAAAAATACCTTTTTAAAGTGAAACATAAACAAATTTTCATTTATTTACCCAAAAAACTTATAAAAAGGGGTTTTTACCATTTGTGATTTGGGTGAGGAAATAGTGCTTTTTCTCTGAAAACTTCCCGAGAGGATTGGGAAAATCCAACCGTCGGAATCGGACACTGTCTTCTCCAGGTAATCCACATCATCCTTCTCTTGTTTTTTAACCGTTTAATTTTTCAATTTAGTCTTTTATTTCGTTTTTTAGGAGGGTTTTTGGGCGAAAAACCCGCGTTCAGGGTACGCAGGTTCACCACTGCGAACTTGCGGACCCCGAATTTTTCTCCATTGGGAAAAAGCTTGGGGTACGCACCTTCCATGTGGACAAAGTGCGGTCCCACGCACTGCGTCCAATAGGAAGGGTGTGGGCCCCGCCGCAAGGGTTTTTAACCCAAAAATTCTCAAAAATTGACCAAAGAAAAATTATTCTAGCTCTCTAATTGATCTTTTTGCTTGATGTAGGTAGTACACCATGCTAGATTGGCATGAACGAGAGCATGAGGACGTGGATGCTGCCGCATGGAATCATTAGCCTTCGCTTGATGCTTTGAGGGCGTGTGGCTTGTACAAATACTGGGCCATTCCTGGCATGAGGGTTCAGGTGGATTTCTTGCAGTGGATGGTTGACAGCTGGAGCGTCCATGACCAGTGTTTCTTCATTGGCGGCCACCAGCTCGAGATCGAGCCGGCGGATATATACTTTTTGACTGGTTTTCCTAAGAGAGGCGTTGACTTGACTCTGTTCGGGACTAGGGCAGGTGGCCAGTCTGTCGATAGTCTCCAATTAGAGTACTGCAACAGCCAGTCTAGAGACAAAGGGATAGACATAAAGACCATATCCCTTCCTGAGCTCAAGGTGATTGCATTCACTGTTACTAGACTTTGTGGAGCTGCTGCATTACATGTTGCCACCGGATCCCAGATGCGTATGGCAGTTGATTGCTTTCAGGGCACCGTCTTCAACTGGTGCGACGCTGTGTTGGCCAATGTGAAGGGCCAATTGACCAGGGCCAAAAACGGATGACTGAAGACTTTTGGTTATGGAGATTTAGTTGTGAGCTTTGGCCTGGAGAGGATTCCTAAGCTTATCCCGTAGCACCTTACAGTTGGAGCTGGGCATCCTCGAGAGCCCAAACTGATGCGATGGGTCGTAGTCATGGCCCATCATCCTGACGAGGGGACCGAAGTCGTCCGGTTCAAACCTGAGTTTTTCCAATGGTTGGAGCACCAGGTTTTTTCTATCCAGGATTTTCCTTATGCTGGGGTTGATTTTCGTGGAGACCCAGACATGGCTCTTCCTCCAAGAGAGCAGTGGAACGACTCAGGTAATAATTTTCAACACTTTCCTAATGTTAATTTTTTTTATTTTTATATCATCTCAAAACTGATAGTAATAATTTCAAAATGCAGATGTGGGCCCACATCGACCAGCTGCTCTCCGGCCTTTCGAGAGAAAGCAACCAGTTGCACCGGCTCTAGCCCCATAGGACGAATCAACAGAGACCTTGGCCGAGTTGGAGAGTCACCTAGAGCGCTTGATAGGGGACATTCCCGAGACTAGCATAGATGACATCCCTTATCGACTTCAGCACTATGTGATTGGAGTCCCCGGACCTTTTAGGAGGTTCCTTTGTAAGGTGGCCCGTGCAGTGGTTTCGTATCGAGATCATCACCAGTGATGGGATGATCGCCTATTATAGTCACATATGACATTTTTGCTTTTTGTACTTATCATTTTTGCCAATCATAAGGTGTTTTTCAACCTATGATCGAGGACGATGTATTATTTTGACACACTCCTATGTAATATGATATCATTATTACCAGCTTATCTTGTTAAACATGTTATGGAATGTTTTTAAATTTACTTGTATGATTATTGCACATGTCTACTTAACATTTGAGAAGCAATTGCATCTGCTAATGTATTTAAAGATCTTGGAATATGCTGATATTCAATATAATCAAACTCACGTTCCAAGAGACACACTCTCAAAAATAATCTCAATAAGACTGGATTTCTAATGGCGTATACTCTATTAAGTTGTAATACAACGAGTCAGAATCTAACCTCACTATCAAACTCCGAATCCAAAATGAAATAGATTCAGATAATAACTCAATCACTGCACTATATTCCGCAATGTTGTTTGTTGTTTGACTGAGGCTTACCCCATGCATAGATACCAACTCGTCATAGGGCGAATAGATAACCCAAGCTGCAGAAGAAATATTCCATGTACTATGACAAGCACCATCAGCGAAACCAATGTAGGTTTGGAGGGGCGTCGACATCTGCGACATAAAGAGTAAAACCAAGATAAGCGGGAATAGCGACGAAAAAAACTCTCTAAACTAAGCACACTTTTAAATCTAAAACACATGAGCTAGAAGAAAAACTAACCTAACTAAAAAATCTTCACACTCATCTTAAGCATAATACCTCTTCAGGTAAAGACCATTTCTGGATTTACCTAAAGAGACCTCGTCAAAGTCTACCAATTCATAGGCCTCTTTCGCTAGCTTTCGCTTGAAAACATAGGGGCCATGCCAAATAGGCACGAATTTTCCAGCGCCTAATTTATCATTTGCTTGATCGTACAATAAGACTAGATCTCCTTCCAAAAAATTTTGAGGGGTCACATTTCGATGATACTGAGCTTTAATACGTTTTGCATGAGATTCGATCGCTAATGCAGCATCGCGTCAATTCTCATCTACTGAGCCAAGTATAAAAAACGTCTTTCCTCTTCGGAAGTGGCTGGAATTAACTCGATGGCCATTCGCAATGACGGGATTTCGCACTCAATAGGTAACACAGCTTCCAAACCATAAACTAGTTGGAAAGGAGTGAACCTTGTTGACATTTTAACTGAGGTTCGATACGCCCACAGCCCTGAAAATAGGATGTTATGCCAATTTGACTGATGAATCCAAATGATTCGTCGGATCATGATGACTAGAAATTTGTTGATGGCTTCAACCAAGCTGTTAGCTTGTGGATAATAAGGAGTTGAATTGTCGTGATGCAAGCCAAGCTGGCCTGTAAGTTCAGTCACCATAACGTTTCGAAAATGACACCCATGATCAGTGATAATCGCTTGTGGAACACCAAACCTAGCAATTATATGATTGAATACAAAAATCGCAACTGTTTTGTCGTCTTCCTCAAATGTAGGCATCGCCTCAGCCCACTTGGTAAAATAATCTACCGCAAGGATGATATATGCATGAGATAATTTCGAGGGGTCACATTTCGATCATACTGTGCTTTAATACGTTTTGCATGAGATTCGATCGCTAATGAAGCATCGCGTCGATTCTCATCTAGCTGAGCGAAGTATAACAAACGTATTTCCTCTTCGGAAGTGGCTGGAAGTAACTTGATTTCCATTCGCAATGACGAGATTTCACACTCAATAGGTAACACAACTTCCAAACCATAAACTAGTTGGAAAGGAGTGAACCCTGTTGACGTTTTAACTGAGGTTCGATACGCCCACAGCGCTGAAAATAGAATGTTATGCTAATTCGACCGATGAATCCCAATGATTCGTCGGATCATGATGACTAAAACTTTGTTGATGGCTTCAACCAAGCCGTTAGCTTGTGGATAATACGGAGTTAAATTGTCGTGACGTAAGCCAAGCTGGACTGTAAGTTCAGTCATCATAACATTTCAAAAATGACGCCCATGATCAGTGATAATCACTTGTGGAACACAAAACCTAGAAATTATATGATTGAATACGAAAATCGCAGCTGTTTTTCCGTCTGCCTCAAATGTAGGCATCGCCTCGGCCCACTTGGTAAAATAATCTACCGCAAGGATAATATATGCATGCCCCCCGACCGAGTGAGGGTTACATGTAATAAAATCGATACCCCATTTGGAAAAAGGACCAAATGACAATTATAGGGTGAAGAGGAGAGGTGGAGCGCACATCTTTCGATCAAAAATTTGGCAGTTGTGGCATTTTCGGACCGCAATAATACAATCTTTAAACATGGACAACCAGAAATAGCTAGCACGCAATATCTTTTGGGTTGTGGCATACCCAGACATATGACCGCCACACGCTCCAGAGTGGCAGTCATTGACGACCCTTTCAGCTTCCTCATGAGTCAAACAATGTCGAAAAATAGAGTCCGCCCCATGACGATAAAGAGTATCTCCAATAATTTTGAATTGTTGGGACTGGAATCGTATTTTTCGACGGTCCGATCGTGAAATATCTGGCCGAAAGGATTGGGTTTGGAGATAAATGATGATATCTCCGTACCACAGATCTAAAGTGTTGATTAGAAACAAGGATTTGTCCACAATGGGCTCCTCCGCCACAGTTTTTGTGTCAGCACGCAGGAAGTCACACATTAATTCCGCAAAAACTAAATATTTCTTTGACTTGGACTTTTCAAACTCCAAGTCGAACTCCTGCAGGATAACAATCCATTTGGAGTACTTGCCCCCTAGCAATTGCTTGGTCTAAATATAGATGATAGGGTTGCAATCAGAAATAACTATAGTCTTACGTAGTAAAATGTAATGACGAAAACATTGGACAGCTTGAACAGCTTCCAATGCCAATTTCTCCACATGTGAGTATTTTAGCTCAGTTGGATTTAACGTTTGACTAAGGTAATATATCACATGTTCAGTACCGAATTCATCTTCCTGAACTAACACCATTCCGATGGTGGAATAGGAAGCGGCGAGATACAAGAAGTAGTCCTGGTTGTAGTTGGGAGGATGCAACAACGCTGCATGGGTCAACGCGTCTTTTAGCGCATCAAAAGATTTCTCAGCTATCTCGTCCCAAAAGAATGAAGT
Source organism: Pinus taeda (assembly GCA_000404065.3). NCBI lineage: Eukaryota > Viridiplantae > Streptophyta > Pinopsida > Pinales > Pinaceae > Pinus > Pinus taeda. The sequence goes on along the minus strand of APFE030376345.1, from coordinate 11,252 downwards.
ATTCTGCTTCAAAAACCGGGTAAAACCCTTTGTAATCTCAGCGTAGTTAGGGATGAATCGATGTAAAACGTTTTCTTTCCCTTGCAAACTTTGGAGTTGGCAAAGACTCGATGGAGGAGGCAATTTGATAATGGCTTCAACCTTCGAGGGATCGACGCGAATGCCGGCTTTCGAAACAACAAACCCCAGCAACCGACCCGTTTCAATACAGAAAACTTGTGGGGATTCAACCTAATCTGATAATGCCTACACCTCATAAAGATTTCTCTTAATGGACGAGATGATCAGCTCGATGTAATGAATGAGTAGGAAAGTCATCGAGATAGGGTTTCACAATGTGCTTGATATCATGAAAAGCATAAGACATGGCCCGTTGAAAAGTTGCCCTGACGTTCTTGAGCCCAAAAGGTAATTTTCAATAAGCAAATGTCCCCCATGGACAAATGAATGCCGTATTTGGTTGATCAGTAGGTAGAATATTGATTTGATTGTATCCAGAAAATCCATCCATGAAGAAGAAAATTTCACTGCCGGCACAATCATCAATGATTTGATCGATAAAGGGAGTAGGGTAATTGTCCTTTGGACATGCTCGATTAATGTCCCTATAGTCGATACATATTCTTATTGTCCCTTGATTTTTGTTAACAGGAACAATATTCGATACCCAATCCGTTAACGGGATCGGATAATGAAACCTACTTTGAGTAATTTTTCAACTTCTGCTTTAATCGCAGCAGCTTTTCTTGGGTGAATCTGACGCAAATGTTGTCGGACGGGTTTAGCGTTTGGGTAAGTTTTGATTTCATGAACTACAATTGCGGGGTCAATTCCTAGCATTTCCTCATATGACCAGGAAAACACGTCGTGGAAATCTTGAAATAGGGCCGCATATGTTTGAATTTCATCTTCCGTACAAGAGGCACCTATATGAACGTTTTCAACAATTCCAGGCTTAACTGAAATGTCAAGGGGAATATTTCGAGAAATATTTCCCAAGTTTAACTCAGAATCGGGATGTTTCATTGGATTCTGAGCGTCCTTGACATATTCAGTCGTAAAAATTGATGAAAAATCATTTTCAAAATGATCGCCCTCGGGTAAAAACGAAGGTTTGTGATGAAGCTCTTCCCATGGTAACTCATCGATGCATAGGATCTCACGAATTTTCTCATCAGTTTGAAATAGTTCAGAAAAAATTATTGAATCCAAGTTTGATGTCGAAAGTGATTCCTCATGCACCACATTCATTAAGTCAATTTGGGTTGATGTTGTGTCGGAAAATAAATGCACGGTCTGATACGCAAGTTCATACGGACTCAAAGGCATAGAAGTACCAGATGAGTCTATCTCAAATTTAGAAGGTATGATCCAAGGATCATCATTAACAATGGTACCTGATGAAATCATATGAATGGTTGCAGTAGAAGACGATGCGTTGATAGGAGGAAAACGAAAAGTACCCACTAAACTGGAATCTTTAACTAGTCCTACTCCAACATCCTTATATGGGATCGTCGCTTTACCAACATGTTGAATGCTCTCAGCAGAGGCTGGGTCGGATGAAAAGTAAGACAACTGGTCTAAGGTTACGATCTTTCCATTATGAGGAATACTTTTATAAGCCGAAAGACCGATGAAACAACAGCTGTCATAGCGTAAGACCAACTACGCCAAGAGAAGGTTGTAATCTAGAGGGGCAATCAAACCACCTCCACGTCTAGATTAACGGTTTTTACCTTCAACCCCTATAGGTAGATCCTGTAGAATGCCAAAAGGATGAAACCCATGGCCATCAAAGGCCTTTAGAATTGTCGGGGATTGATTTAGTGAAGGAGAACCAAGCGATCTCCAACACTGTATCGACATAATACACGTGGAACCTCCCTCATCAATCACAGTCCTATGAACAGGTCTATTTTTGACTATCACTGGAATCTGGACAGCCATTTGATGAGGTAAGCGTCGTGCACTATTTTCTAGATTGAAGATTACAAGGTTCGGGTCCTGAACGTCAACAGCTCCTATAGCCGACAAAAGTAATTTGCACTGTGCTGGACATGATTGCAGCACTTCCAAAGTCAATCCGGGTGAAACAGCTAAATCGTCAACAATGTTATAGTTCTGAGATGCTCTCGCATGTGGATTGAAAGCAGACTTTCGAAGTATACCCTTGTCGGGTGGTTTGATTACTAAGTTTGGATTAGGTTTCTCGATATGTAGTGGATCGGAACCGGGAGCTGAGGTTGATGGATTCGAATGAGAAGATTTTGCTTCTTTACCATCAACAGGACTTTTACTGCCATAATTTTGCGATCGAGTCGCAATCCTAACATGGGACATCATCAATATCGGTTCTTCATTGGCACTGGAGGACGAACCTATCATTTTACGGTCTTGATTTGGAAAAGGATCCTTCAAAATAGCAGGAGTTTGGGAACCTTTGACAATTTTCGCAACCTCTGCACGATGAGGGCAGTCTCTCGTAAAATGTTCTTCATCACAGATGAGACACAGATAACGAGGTTTGCGTTTTTCATCAATTGATTCCACTTTTTCAGGTTTCTCTTTCGAATTCTTATCTGTTTTATTCTTCTTCTTCCCTTTCTTCTTACCACCGATTTTTGATTTAACTGTAGATGACTCTACATCATGAATATCGGCGGAAAATTCTGCAGAAGACTCTCCTGTCAGGGAATCTGGCAAGGTTATGATAGGAGAAGAATTCTTGGAAGAATTCTTCTTACTTTTGGTATTAACCATACCAATCATACCATCAGCAGCATGAGACCCTGAAGGAGCAACAGCGATTTGATTTTGTTTGGGTAGATCGGGGATTTTCTCATGTAACATACCCGACTGAGTATAAACTAAGTCAAGGTACTATGCTTGAGAAATTACTTGCTCCTCAGTAACGACTCCAGCCTTAGCTACATCTTCAGTGATCTTGGGCAATAAAGATTTTACAAACCATTCAGCTAAGATCTGATCCGGGATAAAAACTTTCACTAAACGGCATCGACGTCTCCATTCATGAATATGATCTGAAATGTAAGTGGACGTTGACTGCTTTAATGAAGTTAATAATTTCGTGCCATTGGCATATCTGACTGGCAACTGAAAATGAGTTAAAAACGAAGTAGCTAACTGACTAAAGTTATAAAAAGTGGCTTGCGGTAACTCAATGTACCACTTGGCCGCAAGACCAATTAGAGTGCGCTGGAAAAGTCGTAAACGAATTGAATCATCTGAAATGGAATTAGATGCACACCAGAGGTGATAAGTCATCACATGGTTCGAGGGGTCCTCTCTTGGCTTACCTTCAAACTTAGGAATATCACTGGGCAACTTATGCGGCATTGGCGGCCAATACTAAAGATAGTTAATTGGATCGTTCGTAAGGCGCGTCAAGTCAGGCAAGTCCAAATTTGCGATAAACGGTAACTAACGATTAGGGTCCCTAAAACTCTGGGTCTGCAGACCAGCCCCAGGAGGAGGATATCTAGGATAACTAGGAATTGGAATCGCATTTGGGATATTTTGTCCTCTTGGAAAATTAGGATTAACCAGACCATACTGGGGTTGCTGAGGTTGTTGATATGTATACCCAGGGTACAATTGATACTGATAGGTTGGTTGCTACGTAGCAGGACCGTATTGGTACTGTCCTTGGTACGGTTGTTGATTAAACTGAGGTTGAGTGGTGACAACCATACTTCCTACAGGCATCTGAACCGAAGTGTGGACCGTGGGTCCAGACTGAGGTAAAGATGTCTGAGGAGTAGATGCAGGGACAGTAGAAACTGAAGCTGTCGATACTCAAGAAGAAGGTGGGGTAGATGCAGCAGATGTTGCAGTAGTTGTAGCAGAAATTTGAGGCGGAGTACGAGTACTAGGCCCAAACTAAGAAACTACAGAAGGTACAAAATTTTGAACAGTAGACTTGACAGGTTGCTGGGATGAACCAGAAATCAAGGGTTGTCCAGTTTGAGATGACAACTGCGCATTCGGTTGCAAAACCTGTTGGGATTGAGATGGATCCACTAAATTCGTTCCGGGGTATGGACCCATAACAGGTTGAGGATATTGAGGACCATAACCGGGTTGAGGGTAGGGTTGATAATATGATTGACCCGAACGTGGTTGGTAACCTTGAGTTGGGTACTGACCTTGGGGTTGATATCCCTGAGGCACGTACTGATACTGGGTTGACCTTGAGGTACATATTGATACTGGGGTTGACCTTGAGGTACATATTGATACCGAGGTTGACCTTGAGGTACATATTGAGTCTGGGGTTGACCTTGAGGAATGTACTGTTCCGTAGGTATGTATTGTCCTTGAGGTTGCCCCCCAGGTGCAAACTGAGTACCTTGAGGTTGCCCCCCAGGCATATACTAGGTACCTTGAGGTTGCCCCCCAGGGACATACTGGGTACCTTGAGGTTGCCCCCCAAGCGGTGACTGGCCACCTTGTGGTTGAGGATTGGGAATAGAACCTGACATCATGAGAATATCTTCTACACTCAACGGTTTAGTACTATTATTTCCAGTTAATAAATTTTGTTCAATAGGTTGAGGAGATGCTCCCGAAAAAGTACTAGAAATGGACTAATACCCAGCAGGAACAGAAAACCGCCGTACAAAAAGGCTTCCAGAGATTGAGAAAACATGGATGACTGTTTGGACATATTCAATGGAGGATAGTAACCTCTAGGTGTTGGGTGATAATAAATACGAGGTGGTGAAAAACTTAGTCCCGGGTTTTCGAAAAAATCAGTCAATGAAAGATACTAAGCACTGCTCCTAGGTGGACTTTAAAAGATTGATTCACACTCCCTAAGGTCTAAAATAGGTCGATCTTCTGGAATAGGGATGCCTTCTTCGTTTTCCGTAATAGCAAGTTCTTCAATAGCTATTAGTCCAGAACGAAGATTTTGGGTAATTATTGCTTCTACCCTAGGTGAACTAGGACCACTAGAAGCTAGGGAAGCAAACCCTGATATTGGAGTAGCAGCAATTTCAGATTCGGGTTCAGATATTTCAGATTCTTCACCTATATCACTAGTAGATGAAACACTACCAGTAACTTCTAAAACAGATACAGGTTGCGTACTATAATCTACTATTAACGCTGAAAAATCAGGATATCCCACCAAAGCAGATGATCCTCTTTCAGGTGACCCACTTCTACTGTCTCTAGGAGTTACCAGGGCCCGTAGCCCTTCAGGCTGGCTTGGTGAAAACTCAGGAGGTTGGCCTCGAAGTCTACGGGACTTCCTCGGTAATTCAGCCACGGTTAAAAACTTTTAACTAC
>APFE030376326.1:1451-16082 GCA_000404065.3 Pinus taeda | reverse complement strand
TTAGTCCAAAATAACTGTGTCAATGTGTGCATATTTTTGTTTCTGTATTACGATGTGATATCTGCAGCAGTATTTATTTTAATGTTTGTTGAAGTAATTTCATGAATAACTTATGATGAAATAAGTAGGAAAAGTAAATCAGTTGCTGCAGTGATAGAATTTTCACAACTGGCCATAATCTACGACCGTGGATTGTTGACAAAGAATTTTATGTAGGCAGAGTGATCACCAACGTAGCATTGTGCCTCATGTCCGCAGGTGGGGAGGGTCGAATGTTAAATATCTGTGTGCATCCAGTCTGTCGAAAAATAGCAAGTGACCAATTTTTGCAGTGAATCAAAGGACAAAGCAATAGCATAAGAATCTCTGGTGACAATGCTTCATGACCTGCGAATCCGTGTGGATGGCTACATGAGACTGCATTTGTGGGTGCCGAAATTGCACAGGAGGAACAATAGTTGTGGGAGCCACGGATCGAGCATGCAGAGACAAACTGTGTTGAATATTTATATCAAGAGAAATCAAGTTGCTCCCTAGTTGAAATCTTTGTTTTATTGGCCTCTTACACTAGTAGTAACCTTATTCTAGTAGTGAAGGACAGGCTCTCATGTGGTGATTCGACGTTGCTAGAGACTTATCCTAGGGGCCGCAGACTCATCCAGATTTGCAAGTGGGCTGAATAATTTCGGAGCCCCAACAACCTCTGTGCGTGTGGATGAAACTACTCTCCTAAAGGGATTAATTTCTAGTATCATTGCAGAGGCCGAGTAGTGCATTACACAGTAAATAGGGTTGCTTGAAGATGTGAACTGAGTTTGAATTGAAGGCGCCACCCATATATCCAAAATTCCATATTTGAAGTCACTTCTTATTTCTACATGTAGCAACTTATCCAGTGAGGTCAGATTTACTTGCAAACCTGTAGCAACTCACATATATTTTCACAATTTTGAAGGCACTCTTGACTACTATCCAACACCAGGTCCCATTTTATATTTCCTATTGTGTATCTTCCTTAACATGATAAGGAGAAATGCAATGTCTTATTCAAAATATCACTGATGCAAAGCTTATGAGTGGTTGTGTTAACCTCTCGAGATCAGATATTGTTGTTGGATAGAGATTGATTGTATGCTATATAGTGAGCTTATATTGATATCTTGTATAGTGGCTTAAGCTGTGTGACATTTGAGAGTGAGTGTGAGGTTGTCAGTTTGTTGGTATAGCTGCTTAGCATGACAGGGCTTATGTAATGTTGTTTGCATATGCTATTATTAGAATCTCATGTCTGAGGATGAGTTTGAGTCTTGATTACGTTATTGCTATTGTTGTTGTAAGATCAGGGAGAGAGGGCTATGTACAACTGAGTGCTCTAGATGACATGAATTTGCTTAGTAGAGTGTTACATGACTGAGTCTTATTTTGCAAAGATCCATATTGATGCCTGACTATGTCTTGATCTATAAGTTAGTTGGGGTTGATGCTTGAAAAGACAGAGATGTATTATCATTGTTGTGTGAGTTTGAGTTTATAGTTGTTGTAACACTGTATATAGGGTGCTAGTAGAGCTGCTATCTGATGGAGATTCTAAGGCACCTCATAAACCAACACAACAATAGAAAGGTTGATGCCGTAAGTCACAATGTTTCTATAGACCAGAAAACCAGGTTGAACAACAAACCCTTCTCAAAAGGGGTCTATGCCATTCTTTAGAGAGAACAACCAAATGATCTATAGAAAGAACCGAAGATTGGACACAAAATCCTTGTACTTGGGACAGATTTGAAACCTATGAGGGTCACAATGAAATCCCTTTTCAAACTAGATGAACTGGATGCACTCCTTTCCGAGATAGATCAGTGAGAGGGGAAGAAATTGATGTGGGCTCTAAAACCAGCTATGCTTGCTCTCATACAACACAAGTTCTTGGAGGAACCTTGTGAAGCGGTTAGACTTCCAGTTGCATCTTGTCTCAGTAACATCATGAGACTATCTGCCCCTATAGCTCCTTACAATGATGATGTTATGAGGAGAGTCTTCAGACTGATAGTAGAGACCTTTCGAGACTTAGATAACTCCATGGGTCCTACATTTGGGAAGAAGCTTCAAGTTCTGAAAATTATGGCCATGACTAGGACTTATGAAATCATGTTTGATCTTGAGTGTGATGGTTTGATTCTACAAATGTTCCAATGCTTCTTTAGCATTAGGAAACATCATTCTGCCACAGTCATAGCACACATGCAATCCATCTTTTCATCATGCATGAGAGGCCGTAATGCCATTTGCCGAGAGTTGCAGTCTCGATTGCTGTCTATTTGGAGGAGAGAGCAGTTGGTTTCACCTTCTGCTTATGAACTAGCCGAGAGGTTGGTTGAGTAGAGCATTGGGCTATTCAGAGAGAGTTGACTAGGGAGGAGCTACTCAGGTTTGGGGGATCATGCAATAAGAATGAGAGGAGGAGGAAGGGACTTTGCTTTGTCTGCAAGGGACCTTGGGGACTTGATCACTCATGCTTGAGTAACACTGAGGAGACAGAGGTAGAGCAAGAGGAGATTCCTTTTGACTTTCAGGTTGAGGATTTTTCTTTGGACGAGTCCATGGGTTCATAAGATGATACCTCTGAGGAGTACGAGCAGTCATGTGGAGTTGATGACAGTAGCCCAAATATGCATCCATGTGTGGTAGAGGAGTATGATGAGCAGTAGATTATTCCCATGAGGGAAGGAGATCCGGGAGTAGATCAGCGACAGATGACTTAGCATAGAGAGCACATAGAGGAACATGAGACAAATGATACACATAGTGTGCGGGATGGGCCATTTTTGGAGAGCCAGCTAGTGGCTCATGTTGAGTCCATGATGGAGGATAAGCAGCCACCATTGGGGTCAACGATTGATGAGTAGCAGACATATGTACAAACAACTGGCAAGGTGACAGTATTTGCTGACACTTGTCCTCAGGAGACGCTGGAGTATGACAGGGTAGTTTGGTAGGAGATTGGTGGACTGGTGGAGCGTGGAGTTTCCTGTAAGGCGAGGGAGATGGCAGTGCATCCATCTTTGGGTCTACCCATTGATGAGTTGCAAACAAATGTAGTGGTAGCCAACTGAGTTGCAACATTTTCAGGTAGCAACCCTCTCCATGAGTACATAGACAGGGCTTGCAGCACAGTTTGGCCACTTGTACCCATTACAAGGAGAGAGACAGGGTTTCCTCGATGGATATTGCTGACCAACCAGGTAGAGCAACATGAGTTGAGCATGGACTAGCAACAACATAGTAGACTTGTTCCTTACACCGGAGTCCATGTCTTAGATTGGCAGGAGATCATGAGTTGGTATCCTTTTGATGGAGTATCAGCGTCAGTTCAAGGCACAGTACACCAGAGGCACTTAGATGAGGGTTACTATATGTTTCAATGGGCAATGGGATGTGGACCGATAGTTCAGCAGTGTTTCAGTAGCACTGGCCCAACATCAACAGAGTGGGGTTGACCTCGACCTATGCCCGAGGATGGATTGGAGAGAGGTGATGAGTTGGTATGCGGTGGATGGACCAACATTCATGGTTGGAGTTATAGCACAACAGGAGCCTTGGAGCCTTGATACTTGTTCTTGGTGGCATTGGGATCCAGGAGGATTTGTTGATGACAGGTTCAATTAGAGATTGGTCTGGGATCTGGGAATTAAGGGGTCCATTCATGGTGGGTTGACACAGGAGCATAGCATCACACGATGGTTCGTATGGTATCCGGACATTGGGTCTCAGTTGCGTTGGGCCACAAATTTGGTTTGCTTGAGGGCAAGCAATCTTGGGGCGGGAGGACTGTAATGTCCCCATTTTTATTTTTCTCCATAGTACAACTAGGGTGGATTTCCAGCGCAGGGGATGGCCAGGTAATTGGAGCAGGTTTATGTCATCAGGGGTTCCGATGGAGTTTTGAGGAGCTTTCATGGGGTCCGATGGCATTCGCTTGGCATATTCATCATCATGAGCAGTTCTGTACATCTTGTTTTTGGTTCCGTGACTTTTTGATAATTCACGTAAAATAAAGTTATTATTGGCATAACTTAATTAATTATGCTTGAGGTGGCATTTCAGGGAGATTAATTGATGGAACACCTCAATGTAATAGCTCGTTGGAACCGGAACAAGAAGATCTATAGGATGGGATGCTGAGAAGTAACTTCCAGTGGCCGAAGAGAGTATGGTGGGCGATTTACCATTTTACTTAGTTAAAAATGGCTTTAATTAGTCATTTAATTAAGGAAAAATAATTAATTAGAGGAAATGGGCCAAAATGACTTAAGTAAAATAAAATAAAATAAAATAAAAGGGTCACTTAAGATAAAGTCAATGAAGGAGCTTCTAGAATAATAATAAAATAATAAAATAAGATGCTTCTAGAAGCTTGGAGATCTATCCATTAGATCTATAAAAAGAGGAGGAAAAGGTCATTTGGGAACATCTTGGATTTGATATTGTTTCTTGTATGAGAAGTTGAAAACCTAGTTCTCTACTTCATTGGTAGCCCCAAGATGGAAACCCTTGGGTGATTCAGTGAGATTGGGCGAGCACCCATCTCCCCTTGGTGGATTCATTCAGAGTCCACAGGTGTAGTGATTGATTTCTTGTTTCAGTTTGGAGGCTGACATTAGCATTATTACATATCTTGGAGGGCCATGCCCAACTATTGTATTGGCATTTATTTCTATATAATAAAGTTGGATTTTTTGCTGCATTTCTCATGGTTCTGCATGTTGTGATATTTTAATGAGATTTTATGTGCAATTTATGGGTTTACTGTTTGGGTTTTACACAGCAATCTTCTGTTTGTGAATGGAATTTTTTCTGGAGTTTTTCTGAGTTAAAAATTCGAGTTTGTTCCAATTTTATTTCATTTGGGACATTACATCAAAGCTTCAAAACTTCACAAGTCACTGTATTTCATCAAATCATTGTTACATATTTATGCAACACATCTAATCACTTCCTAACTGAGGAGAGATAGTTCGAGAGATTTTCTAAACCATTCAACCACACATCTTAAACTTAGGACGAATTTTGTTGGAGAGCATCTCTTGTAGAAACACACTTTCCATGGCACAACTAATAAACCACAAAAATGAAAATATCAAATCATGTGATCATACAATCCACTAGTAATTGAGTGTTGCAAACATCCCAATAACATCCCGATTTTATTGCAAAATCCCGATTTTTTGGCCTAGCCAATGTTTCCTGATTTTTACTGATATTTTGGTGGTGAAATATAAAGGGCGAGATCTAACCGTCAAACCTGCTACTGTCTTCACACCATCTCTGAAAGAAAACTCTGCTACGGCCACTAGAAAAAATCACTTTAATCACAGAAGCTGCAAACTGAACTTACTAAACTACTCCCTAGTCTCACTTTTATAACAGAATCAGGGTGCAAAGGTTTATGATCAAAATGGATCTAATAAAACAGTTAGATGCCTAGGAGAATGCACCCTGCTTGCATGAGGAGGAATGCCTAGATTATCATAAAAGCATCCAAGGGAAAGCATGCGCCACCCTTCATAGAAAGCTCACGAAGTCTCATAATGGCCAACCTATGCACAGCGCCTCCTTTAATTGTCATTCTTGGCTTAGTCATACCAGAAGAGCAAATATACTAAAAATAAAACAATCAAAGAGAAATGTAACTTCTGTTCTAAAAATAAGAAGAGAAATAATTGGAAAACTCCAGATCTGATGCTTGCATGCTCTTCTAGTTTGCTAAAGGACAACCAATTTTCCTCTAAGAGGCTTAGTGGTGCACCCTCAACTTCCTGCTACGGACTGCTAGACTGCTACACATACTAGGGAGATCTTTTGGAGAAACAGGTAGATATTCTAACACTCCCTCTTTATGAGGAAAGTGTTCTCAACCAATCCACAGCATCTCAAACTTCCCCTTAGCCAGGGACTTCATCAAAATGACTATAACCTACGAATCTGAAGGAACATACTCTAGGATCATTGCACTGTTTTGAACTCTGAAATCTCTTCAGAGTCTTCAAGGTGTAAATTCTTTGTACAAGGAAAACTTCATCAACAACCTGCCAACCTTCTACGTCCTTCATGTTAGCTTTCACTTGTCAAAATCTTGTTACCCCACAACTTGATATTTTTAGACTCCTTGCAATGATAAATTCATTTACATACAAGGCCAAGATAAGTGGATCAGATCTATCAAATAAAGAATTAGACTTTGCACTCAACCTGAAAACCCTTAACTTGAGTAAAAACTGATAGATCCTGAAATACCAAATTTTTGGTGCATGTATCAACCCATATAGGGCCTGTTACCAATCCGATTAGCGGGGTTGTAAAGGTCCGTGCAACCTATTAGGATGGGTATACAGAAGTAAGGGCCCACTATCACCTCTGCTTGAACCCATGCTCTTTAGGCCCATTTCTTGTGAAAGGCCAAGGGAGGATTCCCACTCAATACATCAACCAACCCAAGTAAGACTAGTGCCCTATATAGGGTCAAAGATGAAGTGGAAGAGTTAATTATGGGACTCCTGCTGATTTTTGCATATAAATCACAACAAAAAACTAAAACCAGCAAAACACTAAACTAGACAACATCAAATATGGTAAGTAGGTACTTGAAATTGATGTAGAAGAAATATGCCAACCAGTTGTGAAGTTATTTTTGAGTTTGGGTTACTGGTTACAGGGGTTGTAGAGAAAATCAGCTTGATGCGTTGTAACTACAGACTGCAAAATATGAAGTAAATTGCAGGACTAACGACCCCTATCACTTAAACATACCACCCAATGAGTGCCAAAACAGTCATATCTCAATGATCTAGGAGTGGGGAAGTTGGAAGGTTATATATGGATCTTTAAAGACCACTTCCAAGCCTTGGACAATAGTAAATATCAATTTCCAGTAAGGAGGAAATTGTCTTTCTGTAGTTTTGGATCAAGTCCCATTGGGGATTATGCCCAGAAAATTTCCAGCTACAAATATCCAATAAAACTAGCTAAAATTTTCCTACTTTTGGACTCTAAATTGATAAATAAGCAATGCAAATACATACTATAATCTTCAATGCAAGATTCCAATAAATTACTTACATGGTATGTAGAGGGAACTTTGAAATATTTGCAGATTTATGTTGTAACAACCTCTTAAATGCTCGCATTTACAATAAAACAACTTGACACGGGGTAAAAGATATGCAAAGTAATCAAAATTCACTGTATCAAAACATTGGCGAAGATATTATTCAATTTTAAGCGATCCAAGGTAAATTAATTTGCTATTTTGAGATGAAATTTGAAAAAACCGATGAGTAAAATGTCCTACACTAAAACAAAAATCGATTTTTTTTTTAAGTTTTTAGAAATATATGGTTGGAATTTTTTACCTTATGCCTTCAATAACTTACATCAACGGCAGGGTTGTGAAACACACTCCTCTCTAAGCCGGTTTGCACTTGATCAAGGAAGTGTGATTAGTCTATAGGAGCAATCACACCCATTTTTGACTTAACGTACTGTCCTCTTTTTGGACCCAACTAGTAGTGGCCCCTAGAGTGGTGTGCTCCAGCCTTCGGTTCGAGTATGTGGTGAAATGCAAGCTCCTTCCCAATTGAAGCTCCTTGCTAGAACAACCCACCTGCAACAAAAGAATAAATGGATATTCCCCTTATTTTGCCCCCTCTAGTGGCTATGTAACCCCAGCTTGATCCTATAGCTTCTGTGTGATCTTATTGGCTGGAAAATAGCTTAGATTCGAAACAATCACAACAAATAACCAAGAAGGAAGGAGATAGTAAGAGTCAAGCCACCAATGTGAAAGATTACACAAGTTTGCAAATGAGTTTTTTATTAATGGCACTTATCTCACAAGACAACAACAACAATCATTTGCAGAGGGAAGGCTATCATTTTATAAAAATTTTAATGGCTGGTTAAACTCCTCCTTTAAAAGTTATCTTTTTACTAGTCATCCACATGTTGGAGACTTAGTATTTTCATAAAATATATCATTACAACATTTAGTTTTTCCACTTGGGGGTCAAATTAGTCAACAAAGCCCAATTTGGTCCAACGTTCCCTTTGAATTGTGGTCCGCGTTACCCACCACCAACAGTTGACCCCTATAGGAGAAATTTTCTCCTAGACTTATCTTCAACCGGCAGCTAGCAGCCCCTTGCAGCGATCAGATAGCTCGATGTGCCACCTGAGCCAACCATTATGTGCCCTCGCCCATTTCTTATGATTGTATGTTTGAAGGTGAGCCTTTCAACCCCAAAGGTATGGCTTTTCATTATGTAATTGGGTGTTTATGCTTGTTTTTCTTGTATACATTTGGACATGGATTAGTGGGGGGATTCGATGGAAAGAATGGGCTTGGATTGTACTCTTGTTCCCTTGTTCCAACTTGATGGTTAATCTTGTATCCTAGCCCTGTGGGATCCCCTATATTGGCTACTAGCTTTAGGAGTGGTGCTACATGGGAAACCCTGATTTTGGTTGTGTGGTCCCGCTTCTCGACATCATATGTCTCACTCCCTTCTGCTCATTATAATCCTTTTTCACGCTTTACCTATTTGGGTCCACATTTGTCCATTGGGTCAACAAGGAGTTAACTTCCCCCTCCCCTTGTCCACATTTTGGGTTGGGCCTCGAAGGTTGATGTAGCTAAAAAGAAAATTAAAAGCATAATTTGGCCACTTACAACAGGAAATGTACCACAAAATGCAAAAGATGGTTAGGACATAGGAATTTAGCGCGTGGGAAAAAGCCAAACATGAGCTCTTTCCCTTATCATTATGGCCATCACCCTGGTTCCTAGGGCCCCTATGTGTGCTCCCTGCATCATTGAGGAACCCATGATTGTCCTAACCTCTGGTGGGTGATGTACTGCCCGAATTTAAGGGGGTAATCACTGCTTTATCGTACACACTATGCTCTCATCCCTTGGAGCCCCGAGCAGTTAAAAGAAAGAAAAATCAATAAAAGGAAAAAATGCATATGAAGAAGGTTGGAAAAAGAAAGGTTGGGGTAACTCATGTACCACAATTACTCTTTCCTACATCTATACACCCTATGTGTTGGCTTCCCTCATTATAGCTACCCTTGTACCATGGCATGTGGCTTGGAGCCTTCCCTGTTGCCCCACTCCGTTCCACCATCATTTCACATGACACCTATGATGGAATTGTTGTCATTGATGGCAAAGGAGGAGCACAAGAGTAGCATCAAACTCCACTTTTGTGACACAAAGGACGCTGGAAATAAGAAGGCTAAGCAAAAAGAAAAGCAACAGCGGAAGTTTACAAAAAAAAAATATTAAAGGGCAAAGAAGTTTGTGTTAAAAGGTTGAAGTTGGCTTCAGTCATCAGACACAAGCCTCTGATTTTGTGCAAGTTCTCCAAGAAAGGGCGGCCACCAAATATAAGATATGAAAATATCATGTCAATCAATGTTGTTTGAAAGGGTATGAATGTCCACTTGAAGTTCTACAAGAAAGGGCGGCCACCAAATATGAGATATGCAAATCAATCAATGTTGTTTGAAAGGGGATGACTGTCCACTTTCACATAACCTTTCAGTTTTTCCTACAAAGTTTACCATACAAGGGGCTATTAATTGGAAAGAGATATGTGTCACTTTTGCCATAAGCTAATCACAAAAGATGCTTTACATGAACTTTTAAAGCATTCTGAACTAGAAAACAAGAATTGACTGAGCAAGAAAGTATTCAAGGTGGTACTCAACATTATATTGCAAATAATCCAACTTTAAGTTGGATGAGGAAAGGAACTTTTCTGTTAGGAATTGATTTGAAAATGTTAGTTGCATGCTTAGAAGTCTGCATCAGGAAACAAAAAAAAACCAGAGGAAAGGAGAGCTAGCTTAACATTTTAAAATCTTGGAAAAATAGCACTCAGAATTAACCTTCTAAGACTATACTTTCAGAAATTCAACACAGTGATAGAAACACTTCTTCTCCAATGTCAGTAGACGAAGTTATTGGTGCATTTTTGTGATGGAATTCTCAGCTTGAGAAATGATTCAGTTCCAAAAATGCTAGATCCTGTAAAAAGTCACGCAAGCATTTCCTTAAAGATAACTATGAAAAAAAACAAAACAAACTTGTAAGAGCAAAAAGATACTGTACTTTTTGATTAACCTTGAAATAGAAAGGCTAGTCAAGATGGTTAAGAAGTGAGAATGAGAATAAAGGAATGCAGGAAGTTGGATGGTCGAAAATATAAAATGTTACTCGCCCAAGAAGGACACAACAAGAAGAGTCAATAATGCAGAAAAGAGAATAACGCATATCGATAATGACATTAGAGGAGTGCTAAAGAGACTATTAGACAAAGTTGCTAGATAGACAGAGTCCACAGAGGCAGGAAGAACAAAATAGATGCAGAACTGGAAAATGTGACAGAGAATTGAAAAAAAATAAATAACGCATGCAAATCCTATGCAATGAATAATTATTGGGATTTGCATTGAATAATTATTGATATATTCATAACTGTTGTGCACAATTGATTGGATTATGTAATATGTGTTATGGCATCCTATGCGCTATGAAATAAATACGGGGTGTTATAATAATATGTCGGTGCGATAATTCTATTGGCAACATTTACAGTGTAGATATGATTTCATGCAATATATTGTTTGCAGTGCGATTTCATTGAAGAACATTGAGAATGAACAACGTTCATTTTCCATTTGGAGCTGAGCTGTGTTCATTCATGGCGAGCATTAATATTGTTTGTGACCATTTATTGGTTGG
This sequence comes from Pinus taeda, assembly GCA_000404065.3. Lineage (NCBI taxonomy): Eukaryota > Viridiplantae > Streptophyta > Pinopsida > Pinales > Pinaceae > Pinus > Pinus taeda. Next base: position 5,278 of record APFE030376326.1, on the reverse strand, counting down.
AGCATCCCAACCTTAATACACGCAGTGCTATATTATTAATGGTTTAAGTCATTATTCATAAATGGAATGTTTGAACAACTTCATTTGCCATTCGTTCATTTGCCAGTACCTTCATTTTCCAAAGTTATTATTGTCAAATATGGTTATGAGTTCATTTACCATGAAGCAACATATTCATTGTATATTGGAACATAACGTTCATATTAATATATATAATATGCAACGTTCACACACACACACACACAGCTTTAAAATTATATGGTGGCAATGGTAACATATATTGGTGCGTTATGATTATTGTTCAACCATGGATATAATGGTGGAGAGCCCAACAATTGTAATATATAGCAGCCCTGTAATGCGTTGTATGGAGAGCTGAACAATTTTTTCTTCCCAACAGTTGTATGGAAAGTAGCCCAACAATTATTTTTTCCCAGCAATTGTATGGAAAGTAGCCTTAAATTTGAAGCAACACATATTGGAACAACATTAGTTTTGTGTGTAGCGTTATCTTTATTGATTTGGGGTAGCATTGGATGTGCTCTAACCATGAAAATTGGTAGAGAGGCTAAAGCACATGAGATTTCCAAGACCCAGAAATGTTTTGGGCAGATTGTACCCGGTTTGGGAGATTTTAAAGTAATTAATATTTTTAATGGAGTTCCTAAATCTAAACTTAGGAAAAATAAAATATTAATGGGTATTACTATAAAACTGGGTTAGAAGGATCCAAAAGTCATGGATCAAGCCAAATCTAATCTTAGTTGTTGATTAGAGATGTAATCTCGGGCGTTGAAAGACCAACAGGGAAACTATAAGAGGAGGCTTGAGGGTCAGTTGGAGAACACACCAGAGTGATCAGTAATTTGATTTGCTAGAGCACGGTTGCTAAGTAAAGTCGAATTAGTGGTCAGTAGCGAGGGGCAATGAGTACTAGACAGAGAGGCAAAGATAGTGCCAGAGACCAGTGCAGAGTCAGAGAGGCAAATGCAGAAGCTAGAGAAGGACACACAGAGTCCAGCAGAGACATCGTAGAGGCCAAAGGGCCTGTGTCATCCATGCAGAGGGCAGCAAGAGTGACGCAGAGGGTCCCAGAGGCTACGCAATGCCTCAGAGGGTTGACGCAAAGGGTTCTGAGGCTGACGCAGAGCTTCAGCGTTGCTGGAGAGGGTTTCGTGGGGCAAGTTTTCTGAATATTTGCTTCCGAATAGAGTGGTATTATTGCCAATTATTTTTCTCTGTCGGGTGAGCTAGTTTGGCACTCAGTTGTACTCAAGGATATATTGCATAATAATATAACCCTCAAAATTGCTGCATCGGTTTTCCCGCATTGGGTTTTCCGGACGAGTTGTCCAAAAATAACGGTGTCACTTGTGTGTTTGCTATTTCTTTCAGCGGTTGATCTGTAGATGGTTGACACTGTATTGTGTTTATTTCGATGTTTATATAACTTGTTCTTAATTAACAAGTAGGAGAAATAAACTAGAAAAATACAGATAAAATTTCTAACCGATAGACTTAGAAATTCCAACAATCTTATTCTTCCTGGAGCAGTTATTCTTCTTGGAGCAACTTTATTAATGCATGGTGTATTGGCATGTAAAGTGTATTGGTATCCAAAACTTATTATTCAACGGAGCAACTTTATTAATGCAAAGTGTATTGTGTTCTTTTATCAATGTATTATGAGGCCAACAATGTTACAAAGCCAACAACCTATGCATTATGGAAAGCAATCTTGATATATTATTTACGCAGCATTTATATTGTATTATGGAGAAGCATTAAGGAATATTGACAACGTTTTCACATATAAATCATGAGAGTCTTGTCACATATTATTTGAGAGAGATTTGGCATGATATCAACACACATTATTGGCACATATTGTCAACGTACATATTCAATTGGCACTGGCACATATGGCAGCGTTATCATATAATTATAGCTAGTTAATTATGGCAGCCTTATCATATAATTATGGCCATATCAACACACATATATAATTGGCACATTGCATTGACAATTCTGTTGGCACATAATATACATATATCAATGCCCAACATTTAATATGACTTTTTCCTTTATACACATTGCGTTGACACATTTCATTTCATTGTGTTGGCAATTATTATACGACATACATAACAACGTTATTATGAATAGAACTTTTACTTGTTGCCAGCGCTATTGCAAATGCAATGTTTTATTGCCAGCGTTATTGCAAAGCATTGATGATTATTATTTGGAACAACATTAATTATTTGGAGTAGTGTTGGAGAAGCGTTGTATATATTCAAGCCACATTTAATAAAATGCATTTAATACATTGGAGCATTCCAACAACATTCAATACATTTGGGGCAACGTTAAAACAGTGCCAGGCATTAATATAATATACCATGGTTTGCTAATATCAATATATCAATATTGTGCCAGATTCTTGGTTAATTATTGTGCCAGTGTTGATGCATTGTTGACATTAATACTTTAGATCCTGTGCATTGCCAACATTTACCAGTGATAATACTTTTGCCTGCATTCATATATTGGGTATGGTGCATTTGAGGATTATACATAACAACTTTCTTCATATGTATTTGTAATGATGCCAACATAGTTCATTATATTCTAGAGCTTTTAATATGCCAACAACTTGCTCTTGTAGCATGCATTCACAAGAGAAAAGCTTATTACAGTGGATACTTTGGCATTAAAGCAAGACAGTCCAGCGTTAAAGTGCCAACGTTGAAGGCTAAGAACTGCTCGTGGTCTATGGGCCATGGGGCTTGTGGCTTGGACCTCCATTGGTTGCAGATGTGTAGGTTTTAACCCTGTACAGAAATTACTTGCATACGAATTCTAAAACGCAGAAAAATAAACAATGCGAGAGCATAACACATAAAACACATATATACAGAGATTTTCCCACTGGATCCCAAAACCGAGACTACGAGCTTTATTTTTCATTATGCTCCTTTTAATGTTACAATACATATTTATACATGTCGAAGCATCCAATACCATGGACCGAAAACCATCGCGTCCAATACCATGGACCAAAAAACCTTCGCGTCCAATACCATGGACTGAAAACCATCGTGTCCAAAAAAACATGCGAAAATCATGCACAAAACCATAGGTGGGTCTACCCAACCTAACATAGGGTCCAAAACCAAAATTTTCTGGGGTGCTGCCCCGGACCCCATAAAGTGGGGTTACAGGTGCCCTTCAAACCCCCTGTTAACTACGTGGAAAGAATATAACACAACCCAACATTCTCCCACTTGCTGTTTTCTTTCCACAGGGAGCCACAAGAGAGCTTAGTCATTTTCCCAGCCTCGAAATGCCCATTGTTTCTCTACACCAAGAGAACTTCTCAGAGCTCACAGATTTTGTCAATGCATCTGCAGTATTCTTCAAAGTGTCCACCTTTACCAGCAACACCTTTTTGTCTTCTATCATATTTCTCACAAAGTGATATTGAACATCAATGTGCTTTGTTTTTGAATGATATGCGGGGTTCTTTGCCAAGAAAATTGCACTTTGGCTGTCACAATCTATCCTCATAGCTTCCTGTACTAACCCCATACTTGAACACAATCTCTGCAACCAAACTGCTTCCTTGCTTGCATGAGTGGCTGCCATGTATTCTGCCTCTGTAGTTGATAGTGCCACTACAGAAATTTTCTTACTCATCCAACTGATTGCACCTCCAAATAGGTTAAACACATACCCACTTGTAGATCTTCTCTGATCTAGATCTCCAGCCCAGTCTGCATCAACAAAGCCACGAATATCCAACACTCTGTCCAATCCTAGTCTTC
>APFE030376325.1:0-10821 GCA_000404065.3 Pinus taeda | reverse complement strand
AACATTAAAGGTTGCAAACCTTGTGGTTAAGATCCAACTGGTAGAAGAAGGATGACTTTCTATGAAGTTCAAACCACTAACAGGACCCTTTAATACCACCATGCTTATTTGGCATGCCCAGGGTCTACAGAACCACAAGCTGACATAATAGATTTCATGAAAACAAAAATACTTCAACTACTGTGCATAGGGACCAAACTGAAATACTGAAGTTGCATGTACTGCTGAAGGTGAAGGAGAATATGAAATCAGCAACAGGGAATCTAACATGCAGACATGTTGGCTCTACTCACCTCTATTGGAAAAGGAAGCCAACTCAGTCACCACCTAGTCTACTCATGACTTTCATTTCTCTGATGAAAACTATATTGTTATCTAGTGTTATACAAGATGCACGCTTGTCTATATATATGGAAAAAAATCATGGAAATAAAGAACTAGGCAAACATGAAAGCTAACTGGAATTTAGTATTTACCATTAAACCTGTATGTAAATTAGATAGATGCCTACTATTTTGTGGCATTTATAAATTATTATTTTGCATACTATAACTCAAAAGCAATCAAGCGTGCATATTATATTATTTCAAGAAAACAGAAATACTTCAACCTTGACTTCCATTACATTTTTTTACACGCACTATATGGTCTACCCTGTCCTCTGAGATGGACAGAGGTTCTTTATGAAGACACACCAAATGCAACTGAGTGATTTATGGCACAATTATTAAATAATGATAAGCCAACAAAATATGTACTGTTGGAGAGGTAAATCCCCTCTACGGATAGAGGCGATCCCTACTAGCCCAAAAGGGGTCTAGCAACAATCGAACAATGCTACTCTGCAGGTTCCTAGTTGTAAAAGTGCGTAAAAGAAACCTACTTGGATTCCAACGCTATGTTTGTCGAAGAGATGATCCTCTCGCTCCTTCGCTCCAGCCAATCACAGTCCTCCACTATCCTCGCGGACGGACACCTGCACAAGCGAAGAGAGAGCAAACACAAGCGTAAAATCTACTAAAAACAACTATGTATCAGTCAGGAAGGATACAATTTACATTAATCATTCATAGGACAATTGGAAATGGAACCATAAGAGTAGTCATCTATCTTTATTAATCAGAAAATAGAGTAAGGTACAACCGGAGTCCTGACGCTGAGTCCTTCTCTAGAGGGTCCAGCCAGCATGTCTTCCAAGCATTCACCTTTGAAGTGGATCTCCCAAGTCAAAAGGGTCTCTCTCTCACATACAAGGCAACAAGCTCATAACCTTCCTCAAGCTCAAAAGCAATCCTCACACAACACACCAAATGCCTACAAAGAGTAGCACTAATGCACTAAGAATTCCTCTATCAAATTCTATATGTTCCAAACTAGTTGCTCATGGGCAATGGAGGAGGCTTATAAAGGAGAAGGAGTCTCCATGAATAGGTAAAGGATGAGCTCTCCCCCAAGATAAGTGGATGATCAGTCGAACAGACATGCCAGAGAAAGGATGGCGACCTCAACAATGCTAACAGCCAAGTCTGGAGTCATCTGGAAGGCTGGCTGTTAGAACAAATTCGCCTAAACAGGATCAACGCGGGTACAAAACTGGGCTGGCGCGCTGGCATCGCAAATCAATTATAGAAGAGGTGTGGTCAGCGAACAATGATACAAGCAGAGGGCGCGCTGTTCGTGAAATTGGACCAGCGCGGAAAACACGTGTGCTTCCGCGCTGGCAGCGCAGCAGTTACACTATCCTCCACCAGTAAGCGCAGTTATTTTAGAAACAGACGCGATGATGCAAATAACTTTAGGCAAAGAGGGTTTTTAGCCATTTTGGAGAGCATAGGCCAGGTGAATGTGGTTTTATGACACAGTAGGGATACTGACAAGGTGATAGTGACATTATACTGTGTAACAGATGCCCCCTAAATCATGAAGCCCGAGAGAGTGGGAGGGGTGAAATGCTTTACAAGACTGTTGGACTGGAGCACCACCAGGAAGAACCTACAGGCAGATACAACTGATATTTCAATTACATGTAGTCTAGGCATGGGTGCAGCCATCCAAAAGACATATGAAGAAGGTCTATGGTGTGGACACAGCCACCCAGCTGAAAAGACCATAATGATAAGAGGTATGGTCGCAGCCATCCTTAAGGGACTCAGGCATGGTCGCAGCCATCCATCAATGAGTCATGTAATGATGTCCCACAAAACCGCAACCTGGTCCATGATGAACTAGAACCAGGGTCTTGCGCGTCCATCCAAATCCGAACAAAGTACAAGTTCAAACATGTGAATATAGGAGTCGAAGTCGAACATGCTTGAACATCGTCTGATTACCAACCAATGATGAAAGTTGTTAACAGATGCGAGAGGGGCCACCAATGATGACGATGGTCCTCAAGGTACTATAGGTACAATCCATGGCACGTGAATGAATGAGCCGATGTCGAACACCCGTGGAATCATCTGATCGGAGGCCAATGATGTAAACCTCACGTCGAACACGAAGAACCTACCATTGAGGCATGCAGGCTCCAAGGTACTTGAAGGGGGGTCTCTAGGTCACTTTCCTGGATAATGAGCTGAAGTCGACAGGAAGTGATCTTGTCGAAGGTGGGCCATAATGATTCCCACATCAATGACACAAGACGGAAAGAGACAATATGTTTTGTGTGAAATATCAGAGGGAGGTTATACTTGCAGAGGCCAACTTCTCTTGAACATATTGGGGGCACAATGACGAATTTGGCAATATTTGGGGGTCAGATGATCAGAGGTCGTAACGAAAGGACAATGAGAAGATGAGTGGCCAAATAGGGTAACCCAAACCCATGGAGGCAAGAGTGAAGCGAGATGAGATGTCCCCACCCAGACACGAATGCAAACAGTGCCATGTTCAAGAGCGACATACTGCCGATGACGACGATTACGGTTCCTTTATTTCCCCCACCATTTCTGGCGAGTACCCCGGTTATTTTTGGATGACAAGCTTGACGGGGATAGCATATGCTTGAAGAGACGTCATTTGGACGGAAACCGATGTCATTAAGTTTTAACGAGCCTGACAAAGGGAGAACTCGACGTCTTTTCACGTTTAGAGAGTTTGAAAAGACAACTGAAAAGAAAACTCCAGGGGGGCACTTTTTCATAAAGTTGTGTCTCTCGAGCCCGAAAAAGTATAAAATGATGCTCAAAAGAACCGCCCGATCATTACTACCGAGGAGTACTTTTCATAAGTAGTGTCTCTGGCTCGAAAAAGTAAAAAAGCGGTCAGGAACACGTCGTTTTTGAACCAATAACGAGTGTGAAACGACAAACACCCGGCAATCTTTTTGGTTTAAATGGTCGAAAAAGAGCTTTAAAAGCGACCGCCTCTCGTTCCTTTTAACGAGCTGAGAGGAGGCTCGACAATCTTTCCTTGTTTTAAGTTGGGAAAGAGCTTAACGACGACACTTTTTGGGACCAAGTGTGTAAAAATCCACCGTGACTTTGCCGATTCCGAAAACCTGCACAAGGGAAATACCCGCGTAAACATGTTCGATACGTCGAAAAACATAATAAAACATGCATTAAAACATAGTTAATCACATCCGGATTGATTTTACGGCAAAATTATAGCAAAAAACCCACATTTATAAGAATTATAGGCAAATTTAGGAATTTTTACTATAAATAGGAGGTTTGTAAAAATCATTTTTACCATTTTACCATTGGAGCTCTGAAGAACGTTGAAATACTACAAAGTTGATGGAGCTGATTCTCCTTCATCCGGACGTTGATTTCCCAACCGTCTCTTCCAGGTAGGTCCCTCTTGCCCTGCGCTTCATTTTGGTTGTATTTTTATGTAAATTCACCGTAGGATTTGGCCATTTGGCCAATTTTTTTGAAAGGTGGTGCGCTCTCGGTCAGCGCGGATTTCCCTATCGGGTCCGCGCTGATCGGGTTTCCCAACACGCACCACTTCCTGGGTCAGCGCGGAAAACACGTGTCCTTCCGCGCTGACCCAGAGAAAAATACACAGGCCGCCATTTCCAGCGCGGCTGTTTTAGAAACAGTTGCGCTGGCGCCGTGAAATTTCATTTTTTTAAATTAAATGGACAATTTTCAAATGCAGGCAACCTAATAATTTTTGGGTGATCTTGCAGGACATAATGGCCTTTGTATGGCAGGAGAGAGACCATGATAACGCTGATATCGTTGCATTTGCCGATGCCGGATGCCGCAATGCAATGTGGGCATGCGGTCTGATGAAATTCTTCCTCACTCCGCGGCTGAGAGCTCAGCCGGATCTATTAGAGCTGCTGATCAGGGCATGGAACCCAGTGGATGGGAAATTCACCATCCGGGGTCGAGACATCGATTTTGACTCCACAGATATCTATTTTTTGACTGGATTGTCTCGCCAAGGCGTGATGTCCATCCTGGAGGGGCAGCGACCTAGCGGCGAGACGCTTGATCAGTTGATGGCCCGTGTATGCGCAGAGGCGGTCAAAACACGGAGCGGGAAGGTGAGCATCCCGTCAGTGGGTGTCAGACCACGCGCAGACATAGTACTCCGCACTATAATTTTCTTGGTGACGCGGGAAGCAGGTAGCTTGGCGAACCACGAGGCCTCAAAGGCCAACCTTTTACTTGCTCTGGAGTGCCTACAGCACACGATCTTCAATTGGGCAGTAGCTGTGACTAACAGCATGAAGAGGCAACTGAGCTGCTGTCGACACGGAGAGTCGAAGCAGTTTGGTTACGGATCGATCCTCCTTCCTCTCATGTTTGAGCAGGTGCCAGCCCTTCAGCTACAAACTATGGTGATAGACCCGCCGCGCAATGTGCGGGAGACGAGGGCCACTAGGTGGGGCCGAGTCATGCCACGTGGAGGTGGTGGACGCTCAGTGTCGTGGGGTGTCTTCTTCCGAGAGTGGCTAGATTGCCAGGTCCTCTTTGTCGAGGACTGGCCGTATGCCGGTGTCGACTTCCGTGGTGATCCAGACATGCCGCTGCCTGCTGGAGAGCAGTGGGACGATGGAGGTATGACACTTGATCTTTTTCATTTTGTCTATGTTTTTTTATTTTTCATGTAGATGTCTTGACAAATTCTTATGCTGTGCAGATGTAGGGCCCGCGAGACCCCTCGGCCTAGCACCAGATGCACGGAGGGCGGAGCAAGGTCCTGGCGCCTTGGCCTTGGCTCCTGCAAGAGGTGATCAGGTAGAGACCGTGATCCACAACCTGGAGGGGTTGCTAGCAGGGATCCCAGATTATCAGGGGATCGAGGAGGTCCCTTTGGCTACACAGATCCATACAGTGGGTGTCGAGCCCAGGATGCACCGTCTTTTGAGATGGGTGGCACGAGTGGTGGCATGCTACAGAGAGCATAACCCACCGCAGTAGATGCCTAGGCTTTTATTTTCCACTATTGTTTTAAGAGACATATGTCTCAGATGTACTGAGGATGTCGAATTTATGAGACATATACACTTATTTTTTGAGTGCCTTAGTGCGCCACACGATATATATATATATACATGGTGTTTTTTATTGTATTTTATGCTTCTTATGTTTATGGATTTACATGTTTCGCAAATGTCTGTCTAATACATGGTTTAGCCAATGCATCAGTTACAGTATTAAATCTTCTTGGAATGTGATGATAAGTAATATAATCAAAATCTCTTTCCAATAATTTAACACGTAAATACAACCTTAATATGCGATGGTCTCTGACGGAATATTGCCCATTGAGTTGGTGAACTACAAGCTGTGAGTCTAAATTTACAACCAATGAGCGGATTCCAAGGTTAATCGCCTCGGCTAATAATTCAATTACAGCGCTATATTCAGCTACATTGTTCGTTGTACAACCTAGACACACACCTTGAATATCTACTAACTCACCATGAGGATCGTAGATCACCCATGCCGCAGACGACAGATTGCGAGTGCTGCGGGAGGCACCATCAGCGAAACCAACGTAAGGTGATCCAAACATCTGTTCAGAAGCAAAAGACACAATAAGTGGCTATTCCGCTGACACACTAAGACAAAAATCATGCACACACACTAAACAAAAGCACATGCATGTAAAAATAAATGAGAGAGTGCCTGGAGTCAGGCGTAATATTTCTTAAGATATAACCCATTGCGGGGCCTGTCCAGGGGATTGCCTTCATAATCGATCAGCTCGTAGGCACCTTGTAGGGCCCATGCCACATTGGCTCGAGTTTTCCTACTCCTAGCCTATCATTAGCCTGGTCATAGAGTAGTACCAAGTCGCCTTCAACGAAAGAGCGTGGATTAACTGAGTTATCGAAGTGAGTTTTCACTCGCTTCTTTTGAGCTTCAATAGCAAGGGAGGCTAGACGACGTGTCTCGTCCAATCTTTCCAAGTAAAGAAGCCGCTCTTCAGTAGGGATAGTCTCGGGAAGTAACTCAACGGCTAATTTGAGTGAAGGAATTTCACACTCAATTGGAAGGGTTGCCTCCAGCCCATACACTAGCTGGAAAGGGGTGAAGCCAGTGGCATCCTTCACAGAGGTCCAGTAGGCCCACAATGCAGAAAACAACATTAAATGCCAATTAGACTTGTGCATGGCAACAGTTCTCTGAAGCATTGTGACCAAGACTTTGTTCATGGCTTCAACCTGACCGTTGGCCTGAGGATAGTATGGAGATGAACTATCATGCCTAAGTCCAAGTTGGGTTGTCAACTCACCATCATATGATTACCGGAAGGTTTCCGTGATCAGTGTACCAATGAGACATCTGTGCGCAAACTACCAGACGAAATAACATGGTTGAAAAGAAACTGCACGCGACCGCGGTATTAGACCCGTCTTCCGACAATCAGTGGGGGCATTCGCCTCGGCCCATTTTGTAAAGTAATCGACAGCCAACGATATTGTAACCATGACCCCCGGCAAGCGAAGGGTTACATGTCAATCGATGCCCATTAGCAAAGGGGCCAACGGTCCCTATACGGGGTGCAGAGGGCAGCAGGAAGACGCATCTTCGCGCTGGTATTCTGGCAATCGTGGACGTGGCACCCAAATGATCGGATGACAAGAATGCAGTCCTTGAAGATGGAAGGCCAGAAGTAGCCAACGCGAAGGATCTTTTGTGCGGTAGCGTATCCAGACATGTGACCACCACACGCGCCAGAGTGGCAGTCATTTAGAACTCTTTCAGCTTCTTCGAAGGTAAGACAACGACGAAGAACTGAATCAACCCCAAGGCGGTACAGGGTGTCCCCAACTATGCGATAAAGCTATGCTTGGTGACGGATCCGTCGACGAGCATCTTTCGACGTCTCGGGGCGGAAGGAGGACATCTGTAAATAGACAATGATGTCCGCGTACCATGGATCGAGAGTGCTGATCAGGAAAAGAGTTTCATCTGGAATCGATTCCTCTATCTGTGAGGAAATAGTGGCGGATGGCAAGGAGCATAGTAATTCGGCAAAAACAAGTGATTTCTTGGACTTGGCTGCAATAAATTCCAATTCAAACTCTTGGAGGATCACGATCCACTTTGAGTACTTGCCCCCCAGCAATTGTCGTGAAAGAATGTATGTCATGGGGTTACAATCTGAAATCACCGTAGTAGTACGCAACAGGATGTAGTGGCGGAATCGTTGGACAGCGCAGACTGCGGCGAGAGCCAACTTATTGACATATGCATATCGAGTTTCCGTGTCTAATAAGTTGCGACTAAGATAGTAGATGACATGCTCGATGCCATGGTCGTCGTCCTGAACCAAAACCATGCCGATAGTGGTATCGGCAGCAGCCAAATAAAGCATGTAGTCGCGATGGTAATTCAGAGGCTGTAACAAAGGGGCGGAAACCAAGAGGGTTTTAAGATGACCAAACGACTCTTCAACTATGGCATCCCATCGGAATGGGGTGTCATGCTTCAGTAACCGGGTAAAACCCTTTGCCACTTCGGCATAGTTCGGTATATACCGTCTTAAAAAATTCGCTTTTCCCTGCAAACTCTGCAATTGGTGCAAAGTTGCAGGGGGAGGGAGATTTACAATTGCTTCGACTTTCAAGGGATCCAGACGGATGCCTTCTCGGGAGACGATAAACCCGAGTAGTCGACCTGATTCCACGCAGAAGACACATTTGTGTGGATTTAAACGAATATTGTAGTGTCTGCAATGGAGAAATATTTCACGAAGATGCGATGGATGGTCTAGGCGTTTGACTAAATGAGCAGGAAGATCATCCAGGTACGGCTGTACGATGTGTCTGATATCATGGAAAGCATAAGACATCGCACGCTGAAAAGTGGCACCGGCATTTTTGAGGCCGAAGGGGGGCTTTTTATAAGCAAAGGTGCCCCAGGGACAGATGAAGGCCGTCTTGTGTTGATCTGCCAGAGCAATATTGATGTAGTTGTAACCAGAAAAGCCATCCATAAAAGAATATATCTCGCTACCCGCACACTCGTCAATGAGTTGATCGATAAATGGAGTGGGGTAGTTGTCCTTTGGACAAGCTCTGTTGATATCACGGTAGTTAACGCAGACACGGATGGTGCCCTGTTTTTTATCAACGGGGACAATATTGGAGACCCATTCTGTCAGTGGGATGGGATAGATGAATCCTGCTTTAAGAAGCTTTTCCACCTCTGCTTTGATGGCTGCCGCCTTACGGGGGTGCACGGGACACAAACGCTGGCGAACAGGTTTGGCCCCGGGATATGTTGGTATCTCATGCACCACTATAGATGGATCGATACCGGGAATTTCTTCATAGGACCATGAAAAAACATCGCGAAATTCGCGAAAAAGAGAAATATAAATCTGAATCTCTTCAGGAGTGCAGGTCACTCCTATGTAAAGATTCTCGACAATCCCTAGCTTGACAGAGATGTCGATTGGTTGAGTCTGCGTGATGTTCCCTAAATTTCCTTCTGACGTTGTATGATAAATTTGAATGGGCATCTGAAGGGGTTCAGAAGGGAGACATGAAGCAAACCGCCCAAGACAAAGCATAGATTCTTGATGGGTAGGGAGAAAGGAAGAACGGTGGTGAAGAGGGAACCACGGACGTTCGTCCAGAGACATAGTCTCTATAATAGCCTCGTCGGAAGGAAATGTTTCCTTCAATGGATCCGAGGAGGTGTATTCTCCTAACCAAGGGGGAAAATCATCTGTGTCAAGGGTCCCACTCGAGACGGTGGGTTCATCATAAGAGGTCGATGCAGCGACAATTTCAATGTAGTTGAGCTCGGCTGGACTCAACGGCATCACTTCACCCCAAGGTTTGATCTGGTCGATGGAAGGAAGAATCCAAGGGTCAGAATGAACCGAGATAGTAGAGATCGAGGCGAAGTTGGGAGGTGGCAGGGAAAAAACACCCATAAGGGCGGGTTCTTTGAAGAGCCCAGCTCCCACATTCTCATATGGAACTGAGGTATGCTCAACGAAGGGTACGTTTCCCTCATAGGAGGAAGCGAAAAACGAGAGTTGATCAACCATGACAATCTTCCCTTGATGGGGAAAATGAATGACACGGAACAGGGACGAGGCTACAGCACGCATCGTGTACGTCCAGCTCCGACCCAGGAGAAGATTGTAGGTGAGACTTGCGTCTACCACTTCTACTTCAACTTCTATGGTTTTCCCTTCTAAGGTAATCGGTAGCCGTTGAAGGATACCATATGGACGAGATTCTCTCCCGTCGAATGCTTCCAAGGTCGTCGGGGACTGGCTCAACGTCGGAGATCCGATGGCTTTCCAACATGCAATGGACGTGATGCATGTCGAAGCGCCCTCATCAATGACTGTTCGATGAATCGTCTTAGAATTGATGACGACTTGTATAAGGAAAGCTATCTGATGAGGCAGTCGTGGAACATGACTCTCAAGATCAAAAGTGATTAAATCCGAGTCTACTGGGTCGATGCCACCGATAGTCGATAGCAGGGACTTCCTCTGGGGGGGGCAGCTCTGAAGGACTTCTAATGCGGACATGGCAGACGGAGCCTGCGCTAAATCCTCCACGATGCTGTAGTGCTGAGCAGCACAATCATTCGGGTTATAGGAAGACCTCCTGAGTACCCCTTTGGGAGGGGGTCGGATTGTCGTCTCAGTGCTTGGTCTCTCAATATGGAGAGGACCAGAGCTGGACGGAGGAGCGCTTGAGGGGACCTCTGGCTCCTTCCCAACAGACGACGGATAATCCTTAGCTCGAGTAGATACGTAAATAGGAATAGTTCCAGCCATGAAGACCTGGGAACCGAAAGGAGAAGAGGAAGAAGGATCAACTACCATCTGGGTTTGCTGAGAAGGAAAGGGTTCTTTCAACATAGCAGGCATTCCTTGGGCACCTTTCAACAACCGGCTAACTTCGGACCGCCTCGGGCAATCTTTGGTATAGTGGTCTTCTTCACAAATGAGGCAAGGGTACTTAGGTTTTCGTTTAGCTCCTTCCTCAGTAGGAGTTTTTGAAGATTCCTGCTTGGGTTGATCGGATTTATTTTTTCCTTTGCCCTTTTCCTTTTCCTTCTTCTTGCCTTTCGAGGCTTTGCCCGTCGTAGAAGACTGAACGACATTCACCTCGAAAGTATTACCAGAAATAACAATGCCCTGGGAAGAGCTCTCGTTGGGTGAACTAGACTTCTGCTTTCCAGAGTTGGATGACTTTTTAGAGGTTTGGCCTATAGAGCCAATGACTCCATCCACAGATGGCTTGGGCGAAGCCTTGGATGTGCCGGGCCTCGGGGCATTTGGCAAATAATCATACAAGGTACCGGATTAAGAATACACTAAATCCAGGTACTGAGCTCGCGCTATCGCTTGCTCTTCAGTTACGCATGCTCCCAT
>APFE030376324.1:226112-242284 GCA_000404065.3 Pinus taeda | reverse complement strand
TTGGGATGAAATGAAAACCTCCTTCCTTAAAAGATACCAGGACTTTTGTAAAACTAGGGAACTGAAAGATGAGATTTTCAAGATGATTGCAAAATATAATGAAGCACTAGAAGAATATGTAGAACGATTTAATTATAATTTGCAAAGGTATCCACACATTGCCCTACCAAAATAAGTCCTAAGAGATATCTTGATTAAAGGAATGAAAGAGGAATGGGTAGAAGCTCTAAACTTAATGGGAAAAGGAGATATTTCTCAGGAATATTATGATGAAATTATTCGTTTGTGTATCAGGTGTTCGCAAGGAAGCACACGCACAGGAGCAGCTAGACGAGATCCCATGGGTAGAGGAAGAAAACCACATAGTGGAGGTGTAACACAGATGGAGATCGGCAACCTTCTGGAAGATTTTAAGACGGACATCCTGGGAACTCTTATAACACAGCTGGGCATCGTACAGGTTAAACAAAAATAGGCTTTAGTAGAACAAAATCTGGCCATCTTTTTCCCACGTTGTCGAAAGAAGCACAGCCAGCAGGAATGCCCGTTAGACATGGTTCAGACGTGCACCATCTGTACTAAAGATCACGACACTGTCCATCGTTTCCCGGGATGAAAGCAGTATTCAAAGAAGCATAGGAAGAAACATAACCAGTATATCTAATGAATAAGCATCGATAATGGCAAGCTAAACCTATAGCTATGTCACAAGACGCATCTCAATTCTTTCCTTCCTAGCAGTTTAATCAATAGTAGAACCTTGGGGCAGCCTGGCAAGGCCAATCACCCTACCCTAATTTGAAGAGCCTGTCATTCCCTATGACATCCTGGCCATCACAATCTTTTCCAGGAAATGGCTAACCGAATTCTCCTTTTACTCTTGTTTGGCAAGGCAATCCCTATCAATTGCAGTGGCCTGCTTCCACCTCTCAAAATCCGAATTGGTCTACCAATTGGAAGCGACCTCTAGGGATATCTAATGTACCTATGGGAATGGGCCCTCAGCCTCAACCTACATTGTCAGCTCCTTATACATTACAATACAATTCTCAACCTCTTCTACGGCCAGAGTTACCAGCTCAGTCAAACCCGAAACCTAATAATAGACCAGTCCAGTTGGTATAGAATATTGAAAACCTAGAGTATGAGATTGAACAAAAAGAATGTAATGAGCTTAGATTGAGGTCATGACATGTCATTACCCCTTAGGAAAATAGGTACCAGCCTTCAATTGAAAATGTAACTCCACCTGTACATATTCCATCACATGTACATGTTCTACCACTGTAAATAATACTGAACCAAAGCAAGGGGAAGAAACAGATCAACAAGATCACCCTGAAAAACTTATAGTCACTTCTCCCTCATTCCCCGAAAGACTAACGATACCTAAACCGATTGCCTACCCTAATTTAGATCTTGTAGGGGAACTAAAAAATTTGTGTATTAAGATCCCTCTCCTCTAGGCCATTCAAGACATTCCCATCTATGCCAAAACAATCAAAGAATTGTGTGTAAGGAAGCCTGTGAGGAAGGTAAAAACCTCACCCACTGTCCATGTTGTAGGAACCTTATCTGATTTACTCTTGTGAGAGGAAACTCCAATAAAGTATGAATATCCTAGAAACCCCCTACTGACAGTTCAGATATATGGTCGCTCTTTTCCAAATACACTAGTTGATTTAGGGGCCAAAATTAACATATTAACAACATAAACTTGTGAAGAACTTAGTATTACAGCCCTAGTACCAACCACCACTTTATTATAACTTAATGACCGATTGGTGGTAAGACCAGAAGGGACTTTACAAGATATCACAGTTTTTGTTAACTCATGAGAATATCTAGTAGATTTACTGGTTATAAACCCAAGGAGTAGGTTGAATGGGCATCCTTTGATTCTGGGTCGGCCTTGGCTGGCAATAGTTGATGCATATATTGGCTATCGAGAAGGCATGATGACTCTTACAAAGGGGGATGCTGTAAAAAATATGATGTTATATCCTCCTACCAGGCCAAGTTTTCCCATTGTAAAAATATGTAAACAGCCACCATCATACCTAGAAGAGAGCATCCATTCACCACTCGCAGTAGTGGAAGCATTGGAATTTAAAGATAAGACTGAAGATGATGTTATCAAAAATTTTATAAATCAGCCAGCTAATGTGAGTAATGTATAGTGTTAGATGTTGAAAGCAATCCTTGATAACGAAGCCATGGAAGATCCCTTGAAGGATACAAACGACTAGCATATTCAGACGAATGTTGTTCATAACAGCAAACCAGTTGAGATCAAGACAGGAAAAGTTCTAAATATCAATGCTGATCTAGATAATAAATAGCAACAAAAGCTTATCTAGGTATTGCAGAAAAATAAAGGGGATTTTGCCTAGGATTATCCTGATATGAAAGGGATAGACCCACAGCTATGTACACACCACATTTATACAGAGAAGGATGCTCAACCCATTCGATAGCCTCAACGGAGATTGAACCCACAACTCAAGGATATCGTGAAAGAATAATTGCAGAAGCTATTGGATATAAACTTTATTTATCCTATCTTGGACAATAAATGGGTCTCTCCATTGGTGGTCGCCCCTAAGAAAAATGGGAAGTGGTGTATTTGTGTAGACTATCAAGAGCTAAACAAGGAAACATAGAAAGATCACTTCCCCCTCCCACTCATTGATCAGTTATCCTATCTTGGACAATAAATGGGTCTCTCCATTGGTGGTCGCCCCTAAGAAAAATGGGAAGTGGTGTATTTGTGTAGACTATCAAGAGCTAAACAAGGAAACATAGAAAGATCACTTCCCCCTCCCACTCATTGATCAGTTATCCTATCTTGGACAATAAATGGGTCTCTCCATTGGTGGTCGCCCCTAAGAAAAATGGGAAGTGGTGTATTTGTGTAGACTATCAAGAGCTAAACAAGGAAACATAGAAAGATCACTTCCCCCTCCCACTCATTGATCAGGTCCTTGATACGTTGGTGGCGAAGAAGTTCTTCTTCTTTTTAGACGGCTTCAGTGGTTACAATCAAATTTGGATTGCCCCTGAAGACCAGGACAAAACAACCTTCACCTGCCCCTAGGGCACATTCACATACATGTTATTACCATTTTGCTTGTGCAACGCCCCAGCCACGTTTCAGAGAGCTATACTAAGCATCTTTGCCGATCTAATAAATGAAGGATTGGAGGTATATATGGATTACTTTACTCCATATGGGGATGATTTTGATCAAGCATTGAAAACACTAGAAAAGGTATTAGAATGATGCATTGCTACCAGGTTATGTTTAAGCAATGTCAAGTGTCACATGATGATGACCAAGGGTGCGATCCTGGGGCATTACATCTCTATAGCAAGAATATAGGTAGATCCAACAAAAATATAGGTAATTCTTTTACTGCCTACCACCTGCACCCAAACATAGGTACGTAGTTTCCTGGGATATGCAGGTTATTATCATAGGTTTATCAAGAATTTTTCATAGATTGCAGCAGCCTTATACGCTCCGACTGGGAATGTTGATTTCAGTTGGTCTGACAAGTGAGACACAGCTTTTGCATGTTTAAAGAAACTAGTCTCAACAACACCGGCATCACATGGACCAAACTAGGAGCCGCCTTTCCACATCTCCACGGACACATAAAATGTAGCTATAGGTGTTTTCCTCGGCTATGAGGAGAACAAGAAACCTTATGCTATATATTATATTAGCAAAAATCTCACTCCTGCAGAATTCTTAGTTGTTATTTATGCAATAAACAAATTTAGACATTATATAACCGGATGCCAAGTCTTTGTGTACAATGATCACTCTACCATTCAGTATCTATCTAATAAACCAATCACAAATGATCGAGTAACATGGTGGTTATTTTTTTTGCAGGATTTGACATTATTATCAAAGATCGTACAGGGAAGGAAAATCTAGTTGATGATTTTCTATCTCGAATCCCAAAGGTTAATGATCCACTGGCAGTAGATGATTAATTTCTGGATGAACACCTGTTTGTCGTGGTAATTAAGATGCCATGGTACATAGATGTGGAAAATTATCTGGCAGTAGGGAAGCTACCTAAACATTTAACAACAGGAGAAAAAAAATTGATTGTTCAGCGTAGCGCCCAGTTCTCTTGGATATGCGGATATCTTTTTCATACAGGGGCCAACATGTGTATGCACAGATGTATCCGCGATGATGAGATCCATGACATTCTGAAGTCTTTCCATGACAAAACTTGTGGGGACATTTCACAGGCTAAAGGAAAGGACATAAGGTATTATAAATGGGCTATTATTGGCCCAATATTTTTAAGGATGCAAAAAAATATGCCCAGGCCTACGATAGTTCCAAAGGATGGGCCGGCCTGGCCAATTTGATGAAATGCCTCTGCAGCTACAATTAGTCATAAAACCCTTCAAGCGGTGGGCATTAGACTTCATAGGTCCATTCAATCCGCCATCCAATCAAAAGGCCTACATACTAGTAGCCACGGATTATGTGAAAAAATGGGTGGAAACAGTAGATTTACCAAGAGCCACAGAGGAAGCAATGATTAACTTCCTTTTTGGGCTATTTGTGTGATATGGATTACCGTGAGAAATGATAACAGATGGTGAAAAGAAATTCACAGGGCACAAGATTATTGTCACTCTCAAAAACCATCATATCACGCACAGGATCACTTCTCTATATCATCTGCATGAGAACGGGTAGGTCAAAAGCACCAATAATGTTATAGAAGCAATTCTGACCGAGACAATCTCAACACACTGGCAAGATTGGGCTGCTAGACTGCCAGAGGCCTTGTGGGCCTATCATATGACTTGGAGGAATACTACTGGATACTCTCCCTACCAACTTGTGTTCGATAAAGAACCAATTTTTCCAATAGAATTTGAAATAAAGACTCTAAGGATGGCCTAGGAAGTGGGTCTGGATTTAATAGAAGCACAGACCAAGCGTCTTCAATGGATTAATGAACTAGATGAGACTCGATTGTTTGCTTTGAAATGAACTACAATAATACAACAACAAAGGGAAAATGGCAAGACAGCCTTATCAAGAAGAAAACATTTCAAAAAGGGGATTGGGCACTTTTGTATGATTCCAGATTCCGAGACTTCCCAGGCAAGTTGCAAACAAGATGGCTCGGGCCTTATGAGATTCAAGAAGTACATAACAATGGTACTCTTATCTTGACCACAATAGACGGATCCAGCCATTCCTTTAAGGTAAACGAGCATCGAGTGTGCCTCTATCACCAACCGCTTACCAAGGAGTCTTTCTGCAAGCAGGTACAAGAGGACTCCTCCATGAAAATTCTAGCTGCAGGGAATGATAACAAAACAACTTTTCCTTTAAAATTTTGAAATTTCTTGAGAAATTGTAAATAATGTACATACCTTTGTAGGCATCACTGTGTAGATATGATTTTTTTTTTTAGGAAATTTCATTTTCCTCTTCTTTGTCTTTTTTGTTGTTCAAACAATTGAACGTTTGTCGTTCAATTAATTGAACATCCCATTTGTCTTGTGTTATATTTTGTTGTTCAAAAAATTGAACGTTTGTCATTCAATTAATTGAACAACACATTTTTCTTTCTTTTATTTCGTTGTTCAAACAATTGAACGTTTGTCGTTTAATTAATTGAACAACACATTTTTCTTTCTTTTATTTCATTGTTCAAACAATTAAACATTTGTCGTTCAATTGATTGAATAGCACATTTTCTTTTTTGTTTTTCCCTGTTCAAACAATTGAATGTTTGCCATTCAATTGATTGAACAATTTTTTTTATTTTTTTTTGTTCGTTGTTCAAACAATCAAACGTTTGTCGTTCAATTGAATGAACAACACATTTTCTTTTTTTGTCTTTTTGTTGTTCAAACAATTGAATGTTTTCTATTCAATTGATTGAACACATTTTTTTGTTTTTTCACTGTTCAAACAATTGAACGTTTATCGTTCAATTGATTGAACAACACATTTTCTTCTTTGTTTTTTCGATGTTCAAACAATTGAATGTTTGTCGTTCATTTGATTGAACAACACATTTTCTTTCTTTATATTTCATTGCTCAAACAATCGAACGTCTGTCATTCAATTGATTGAACAATGCACTTTCCTTTTTGTTTTTCGTTGTTCAAACAACAGAACGTTTGTCGTTCAATTGATTAAACAACACATTTTGTTTTTTGTTTTTTTCGATGTTCAAACAATTGAACATTTTCCATTCAATTGATTGAACAACACAATTTCCCTTTTATTTGTTTTTCATTGTTCCAAACTATTGAACGACTTATGTTCAATTAATTGAACAACGCTTTCTTTTTCTTATTTGTTTTCGCTGCCCAAATAATTGAACGATTGTCATTCAATTAATTGAAAAACATACTTTCCTTTTTGTTTTTCGTTGTTCAAACCATTGAACAACTATTGTTCAATTAATTGAACAACATAATTTGTTTTCATTTATTTTCAATGTTCAAACAATTGAACGACTGCCATTCAATTGATTGAACAACATTTTTTTTTTGCTTGATTGAACGATTGTTGTTCAATCAATTGAACAACACTTTTCATTTTTTATTTTGATTTTCTCATTCAAACGATTGAATGGTTACCATTCAATCGATTGAACAACACCTTTTAAGGAGCTAAATTGTGAATTTTTCTCCTGATCATTATGCCATTTTCTTCTTCTTTTGTATTGCAAATAAGCACCATTTGAATTGATTTGTGCCTCTTCTAAAGAAAAATGGTAATAACAATATCATTATGACTTCTAAAAGCCTTTTGTTGGTTATCTTTATCCTTAATCTAATACGGTGTATCTTTACAATGACTGTCTGAACATCTTTTCTTTTGGACACATCATGAAATGATTCATTATCCTTAATCTATGTTGGCTTATGTTTATACTCCCAAATGTATAAAATTCATTGATATAATGTTAAGGGGATAAAAGTATAATACTTTCATTGGCATATTTTTACTTCTCACACCATCCCTGACTCTTAAGGAGAAAATGAGCCTCCCTTCTTCAACAAGAAAGATCCCAAAAGAAAAATAAAATAGAAAAATTCTTAAAACATTGTCTAAAGAGGATAGGGGGTCTCATCATGAGCCAGCCTACCATGAACATAAGTGTGTAACAGGTGACATTCCAATTTGGCTACCAAACCAAGGAAATGACCTTCTTGAAAATTAATTTGTCAAAAGAAAAGGGGGTCTCATCACAAGCCAACCTGATCATTTTGTTACACCCTGGTGAGTGGCACTATGGCTATCTGGTCACCATGCCAGCACAGTGGTATCTTTGTGACAAAAGAAGGAAAAATTAACTACAAGAAGGACTCTAGCTCATTTGGGAGGGTTAAAAAGCAACCCCGCTGAGGCTATGAATGCTTGCTGGTAGCAGTGACTCTGCTTCTGGTATTGGAGTATCATCTTATATTTCCATATGATATCTACCTCTTATCACCTATGACTTTATTTCTAACGAAAATTTCCATTTGGTAGCACTTTTACAAGCCGAATAGCATGGCGACTTTAATCTATATTTAGTATATTCCATATGTCTGAGCATTAAATGAAAGTCATTAAACATATACCGCCGATTATGCTGATGTGATTAATTCTGCTCACAGTAAATACCTTTGACATAATGACTTAAAATTGTTGTTTTTATTTGATTTGGTCAATTCACGTCTTACGACAGATATTGCTTAAATGCTTTACTGATTTGTATGCTATGTTTTAAGACTGGTTGCTAGTGTTTATTTCGCATTAGTCTATTTGCTTTTTTTCCGCGTGATGAAAGGACGTGGACACCCTTTTCTCATCAGAGGGGGGGTGGACTACGTATGGATGGCACGTATTCTAGTTATGGATATCACTGTGACAATCATTCGGATTACCTTCGGAGTACAAATTGCATGATGAACATGAATGTGTAATAATTAGCAGGAAATTTTGATTGAATTAAGAATGGCAACCATTATGACAGGCATGCGAACTTATGATTCTACGTTAAGTATGGCTGACAGGATGAACGATTTAACTAAAGATAATAATAATTATCCAATCAGCATTGTTTCCTTGATAATTTGTGTAATATACATTACTATTGTTTTGCAATACATGGGTAAAACACAATTGTATATAGAAGAACCAACCTCAAGTGCAACAGTTATGGGAAAAAGAGAAATCCGAAGTGAACCTCCAGTACTGATGGTGTCAGATCAAGCTCACGAAATCCTTGAACCTCCTTGCTGGTTGCAGTATTTAAATAGATTGTAGGGATTCGATGAAGAGCTAACGCTAAAATTTCTGCAAAATCTGCAGAATGGTAGTATAGTGGTCAAAGGCATAAGCATGATGGTTTCTGAAGAAATCCTAGCCGAAGTCACCAGACTTAAAGAGGAAGGGGTGAAATGGGTAGACAAATGCGTCCTTTTATACAATGAAATTGAAGCATTCCATGACCCAAGTGAGCGGCTAGTACGAACAGGGAAAGGAATTCATCCTTCAGTGTCGTAACAACCGTAGCAAGAACTAGCAGTCATCATCCAAAGATATATCACTTGCAACGGCCGACATGATGTGGTAAAGCCCCAACAACTAAAAATCCTAGCCATTTTAAAGAAAATAATTTCAGTTAATTTACCATTTTATCTGAATTCCCTGTTACACAATGTTGCCCGACGAGTAAGGACATCCAAGGACCCTCATAGTGTAGTCAGTCATCATGGGTTAATTAAGTTAATTATCACAAATAGATTAGCACAAAAACAATTAACATGGGACAGTATCATAAATCCAACCTTGGCTACACCCCCGGAAAATGCGGAAACAGAGAAGCAAGGGCCAAGAACCCCAGGCCCAAAGAGAATACTAAAGAGAAAAATCCCCTCTACACCCCTAGAATTAGCTAAGCGAAGGCGCTCTATGTGAGTAAAAGCCCAGCGGCTCATCCCAGTCCAAGCAGAGGAAGCTGAACCATCCTACACACCTCCTCTTAGTCCACAAGACCCTCCTTTGCAAGACTATGAGGAGGAAGTGGCCAGGGTTTTGGGAAGCGTGGGAGTGTTTACCAAAGGTAGGGAACATCTAGGGAACATTAAAAAATATAATTTTACCTCTGACGGGTCGGCCCCTACTGACAATTCTGGTCATGAACAAACCCAACCATGCACTGATCCCATGGAGGAATAGAGGGAGTTAATTCCTACTATGGAAACACCCCTCGAAGTTGAGGTACATGAAGGAGAAGCATGCTAGAAAGGAAACTGAAACAGTAGGCATCGGTCCAGTGGACCCCCCAGCAAAAGGAAACCCTGAAGATGGAAACTTGAGAGATGGAAATCAACCAAGTGATACTCCCTTTTCAAAGTGCCCTGTGGACAAGGCCTACCAAGGAGAAGACCACGAGAATGATAATTGTTCAGGAGATACCATTGCATTGGGATCTCTTGAAAATGAAATACATAATAATTATGAGTTGGAAGGAGAAATTCCACCAGAAGACACAGTTCCAATTGGGAACATCCATGACGATGACATAGTACAACCTGTATAGGTAGTAGAGGATAACGTAGCTTTAGACGAAGGGCCTAGAGTAGAGAATCCCTACAGAGCTAGGCTTAAAAAGGTGCTCAGGAAGTACAGAAAACAGAAACAAGTAATCAGGCAGCTGAAATATTGGTTAAAAGAGGCAACCAGAACCAGGAAAGTGAAAGTGGAAATGGAAACTACAGGAACGCAAACATAACAATGTTCTACAAAGGATGCTAAGACTCAGACAGAGTTTCTTGAGGTTTTTCCAAAAGAAACCCAGACTGAGCTAGCTATGATAGAAGACACTGCCATGCAAACTGAGGAGCCCTATATATTTTCATAGGGAACCCAAACGGACAACTCCACTACATACATTGTTGTCCACAGTGAAGAAGATGTTCGAGTAATTCAAGAAGCAACTGAAGCTGCTATTCAGACTGACCCTACGAAGACCTAGGATGCAGAGGCCCAAACAGATGAAACACCCTTTTACTACCCCTTGGTAAGAGAGGCAATCATTAGAAAATTACAAAATGAGCTACTGATGGTTCACCAAGAACTGGCTCAGCAGAAGGAAAAGGTGCTCCCTCTACATGAACATCAATGGTTAAAGAAGAAGTTTGAAGCACTTACCAGGATTGAATATGAGACCTTTGCTCAATATAAGGCTCAGCAAAAGAAGGTTGAAAAATTAGAGGGTTAATTGCAAAAAGCTAGAGAGAAAATGGAGACTGTCTACTCTCTCTATTCAGACACCCTACCTTGTCGAGCCCCCGCCACAAATTATTCTTTATTTATCATGGAAAGGTTCCTCCTGTTAAAAGTTAAGGCCATTAAGGCTGGTAAACCGACAAAGATCAAAACCATTCATGACTTTATCAAATGCTTCAGAGAGCACGATGAGAAGGTTCAACGCCTCCTTTGTGAACTCTATATGCATAATTTTGTTTTAAAAGATGACAGGGACAACCACCCTACCCCTTTTATAGGAGACATTCAAATTCAAGCATTCTCTCATTTTCTTCTAATCAGCTAAAATGGGCCAAGGCTCACAACACTTTCAAAAGGTGTGAGTATGGCATTGACCTATGGGTCAAAGGAGAGCCTACACAGCCATTACTCCTATTTTTCAGGCATAAACAGTTTATGAAAAAAGGCAGTGTCGTAGGAAAACTGGGGCCACTCCATACTAATCTCATTCAAACTAGAAAGGAATACTTTCAGGACATTAAAGAAGAATCCATGGCTACATCAAGGCAGAGGTGGGAAGTCTCCAGTAACACTGCGAGGGGCTGAGAGCCATTCGGATATCGAAACTTCCAAGCTACCTCTTCCTGTTTTTATAAATATAGCAATATGATTTTAACAATGGGGCCAAATTGGATAGGATGTAGTTGCAGAACCCCAATCATATGGTACCCTCCTCATCAATATTGCAGTGATTATAACTTAAAGGATCATGGAGTAACCTAGGATTTCGATGTCCTTAAGCAAAAGAATGGTTTTAGGAATTACATGGAGGAAGTATATCCTACTTATTCCCTCACTCAGTTGTATCTAAACTATATGCTTGCACGAGGACGTGCAACAAGGTAAGTTGGGAAGTATGTTGGGACAGGAAAAAGGTATGATTTTTCTTCATAAAATGCTTCATTTATCATTCATCCTTATACGATTATCTCTGTTTATAGATTAAAATGAGGAAAATATTGGCTAAATTTGGATGGAACTATTTGGTTATAGAATAGGAAAATCAAGTATGAAAAACTTGTTATTTTCTATCTTTGTATGCAGAAATGCAGATTGGGAAAAAGTTGTTTAGTTGGCAGAAAAGTATGAGGCCATAAAAGGGAAAAGCTACGATGCCTTAGGTAGACAAGGAAGTAGAAGATCAGTTCAAACATTCCTATTTTATCACATGATCAGATTTTATATTCCGAAATCCTTAGGATCCCCTGATCCTGAGGATTTTCTTTTATCCAGTTTCTCTTTTATGTTATATATAGGGCCGAAAGGAAATTATATACATTTCAGACTTTGATAATCTGTGATTATTCTTTTTTGAAAACATATACATTGTTATATCAGTGACTTTGACAGCTGTTACTTGAAATTAATGAAAGAAGGTTGCCTTTGATACATCTTTGTATTTTGGGTTCTCATTAAGAAGAGGCTTCTAGCGACTCTGGGCCCAGTCACAAGAAGTTACACTACTCCTTTGTGTTATAGTTTTATATTTAGTCTTGGTTATTGATTTAATGTTCAGTTATTTCGTTTATTGTGAATATTTGTGATATTGATTCATATTATTGTTCAATTAGATTCAAAGTGAAGCCGTGAGATATACTTAAAGTAGCGCTTTGATTGGAATGAGAAAATTCGCGTTGATAGAATATTGTTGTTAATTTGAATAGATGTTATCATAGATCTTGAGAGATAAGACTGATTAGCTTCTACAAATTGCAATATAGATCGTTTGCTATTTAGGAATCCTTTATTGTTATTTGTTGTTCAATTACCGATTGTTGTTTGATTACTGATTGTTGATTGTTGTTCATTTACTGTTGATGTTCAATTGGGAAATGTAGATTGATTTGGGTTGTTATAGAATAATAGTGTTGATTCAATAGTTATAGTTTCTTTACTTGACTGAGTATGATTAGTCTTAAGTTTATTTGAACGATTCTAAGTGTAATTCTTATGTGCATTCAGTTTCAATTGATTTCGGAACACGTTGCATAGAATTGCAGAGTGTGTCAAAGAGTATTTCTTCCATAGATGGTTCTTTTTAGAATTGTGTGAATTGAATTGAAGAATTAGCCTTTAATTATTGTAATTATTCATCATTAGATAACCTATAGATTCACTACACATATTGTGCTAGCACTCTTGAGATAAAAATACTTACCCCAGGTTGACAACTAATGTAGGGATTAAGATTGCCCATAAAAATACATCTTTGTGACCCAACAATGGATAACCCATGTAATAATTCAGATAATAAAACAAATATGAAATAATTAAATAAAAAAATGAAATCCCCATATATATTCTATTAAAATAAAATAAAATAAAATAAAATAAAATAAAATAAAAAAGTAATTAACATTTCCTCCTATAAATTAAAAAAGGAAGAAGATGAAGTCCTTGACAAAGGACTCAATTTTTCCCTAGCCCCCAACTGATTCCCAACAAAGAAATCATTTGCAGCCTTGAATATGGAATCAAAATTCTCAATGACGAAGATAAGGAGTTGGTCAGACAAGAATGCACCATAATCCTAAGGAAGGCAAAACCCCCCAAAATCAATTTGAAGCAAGAGCAACTTAAAGCCCTTAAAAAACTGAGGAATATTAATGACATTGTCATTCTAATGGTCAGCAAAGGGGTCGCCATAATGGTAATGAATCATGCAAATACATAAACAAAATGAAAGACCACCTATATGACAGTGCCAGTTACAAGAAATTGGAGAAAAACCCCATCTCTAAGATTGCTAGACTCGTCAAAAAAGCCATTAAAGAGACTAATTTAGGTAATAAACTGAAAAAGTGCCTTATGCTTGATAGTGAAATTACTCCTCATATTTATGGAGCCCTGACAATTCATAAAACATATGTCCCCCTCAGACCTATAGTCAATACTATCGGTGCACCCACATACGAATTAGAAAAGTATGTCGCCAGTACCCTAACTTCTATAGTTGGTAAAACTAGCTCGTTCATTAAAGACTCTAACCAGTATGTTGAATTCATTAAACAAGCTAATCTAGTCCTAGGTGATAAAATTGTTATTTTTGATGTTGGCCAACTCTTTACTAAGATTCCCGTAGATGAAGCAATAATAGTGGTAAAAGAAGTAGCAGACCCAGAAATTGCAAAGCTGGCTAAAATCTGCCTCCTTTCTACTTTCTTCACCTTGCAAGGGGAAATCTTTGAACAAACATCGGGAGTTGCTAATGGATCACCTCTATCGCCCATTGTAGCCAATCTCTACATGGAAAATTTTGAGAAGAAATTTCTTGACACCTACCCATTAAAACCTAAGTTTTGGATGAGGTTCATGTATGACACCAGTGTTAATTGGCCTCATGGAGATGAATAACTTAAAACCTTTTTGAACCATCTCAATAGCATATCCGATGACATCAATTGCACAATGGAGGTCGAAGAGAATAGTTGCATCCCATTTCTTGATATCCTCCTCATAAGAATCAAAGATGGATCTACAGGGCACAAAGTGTTTAAAAAGAGAGCACATATGGAAAATTACCTTCATGCTGACGCAAATCTCCACCCGACCCAAAAGATGGGTGTTCTTCAAACCCTTTTTACTAGAGCCTGTAGAATATCAGATGAGTTTCACATCGAAGAAGAGATTTCTTACTTAAGATAAGTATTTACAAATATAGGATATAGTAATAAATACATCACCAAGGCTATCCAAAACCAGATCTAGAAGTAGTAAAGACAAATCTGAAATCCTCGAACTGCTAATGCAAACATTCCATATATTCATGGAGTCACTGACGACCTGGCCAAAGTTCTCATGAAGAAATATATCAAAACTTCATTAAAATCCTTGACAACCATTAAGCAAAAGATGAAATCTATCAAGGATAACCCCGATCAAATCCAACAAAAAGGTGTTTATATGATCAATTGTTCTTGTGGAGAATACTACATTGGGGAAACAGGAAGGTCCATCAAGATCAGGGTTAAAGAACATGGTGCAGATATCCGAAATGAAAGAATTCGTTCTTCAGCTTTAGTTGAACATGCAGGCAAAACAAATGACCATATCTGCCTTGAAGATACTAAGATCATTGCCAATGAAAAACATCATTTTAAACGTAAGGTGAGGGATGCCATTGAAATCATCAAGCAACCTCACAACCTTAATAGGGATGGAGACTTAGAGGTTAGCAGAAATTGGATCTCCCTTCTGCTTCACATTACCAAAGATTAAAAATATCTTCCCCTTTCTTATCAACCTCACCATTATTTACCAATCCCTCAACTCCGCACCCTATCTCTCCCAATCCATATTCTCCCTCTACTTCTCAAAGGTCCCCATCACCCCTATTATTTCCCTTCCTTCTAACCATCCCTTCCTTCACCTAAACCTTTGTCACCCCTACACTAACCCTATCTTACCCTTAAAAAAATCATTAATTATTAGTAAGCAATATTTCTTATATAAACTAATAACATAATTTCAATTAGATTAAATTAAGATGTATATAGATATACCAACAATAAACTAATAAAGATAAGTTTATAAATATAATCATATATTAGATATATTAAGTTTAAAATGTATAGCTAAAAGTTTTACTATTTAATTTATTTGAAATGTAATAATTAATTATGAATACATTCCTAGCTACAAAAGTATCAAAAAAGTCGCCACTACCAAAAAAATTTAATGAAAATATTAAATGAAAAATATTAATTTAAAAATATAAATTTCCTATTAAAGTAATAAATTTATTAATAATTATATTTCCATTAATTAAGGTTAATAGGATTTACATTTTAATACATTAACAATAAAGCATAACATCAATTTATAATAATCCTAGTTTAATATAATTAATCTAATAAATAATTGTCTAGAATTAAAGTGTCAAAAAAATATTGCAATTAAATTAAAATAAAAATTGTTGAATTGAAGCTTCTGTGATCCATATCAATTTTATGAGAGATTTTCCGGCGTAAATCACAAGAAATTTCATTTGTCGACGCGTTTCAAACCAACCAGTGTGGTTCATTGTCAGGACAAGTTGAAGAATTAGATCTAGCTTAGCAAAATAAAAGTTATTAATTAAAGGATCAAATTAATCCATTATTAGGTATAAAATGAATTATAATGAAATTTTGATTAATAATGAATAATCCTCTCATTGAGCTAGCTGGCTCCCTAAACCTTTGCAGCACTCCTTTTCATATTAATACCGTCCAATCCTCTTCTTTGTAGATCCAAGTCCTGATGATGAGTCGTGTTCTAGACTTGAAATGTAGACAAAGAAAAAAATGCAGACTGTGGATTATCCAAGCTCTCAAAACCAACAATCTACCTCTTGATAATTAATCTAATTTACTAGCTACAAATTAATTGTTATCGATGTCCCCTTATCTAGATCCACTTCAACACAAATTTTAGCACAAGGTCACATTCTTTTTCTTCTCTTAGACCAATCAATATATCGACCCAAAGCATTACCAATATTCCTGAAGGTCCCCTCATTCCAACAGTGAAGAGGAAGATATGGTGGCTTAACCCAAACTGGTACAATTGATGGGACATTTTTTCTAGGTTAAAATCTAGACTCCAAAGATCCAAATACAAACCTTGAACTCCCATGAAGTAAGGCCCATTGCAAAATATCTATAACTTTCCTCTCTTTTTTCAAAGAATTTGAAAAAACCCCTTCCACAGAAGGATGTTTATAGGTTTCAACCCCGTACAGAAATTACCTACATACGAATTCTAAAACACAGAAAATAAACAATGCAAGAGCATAACACATAAAACACATATACACAGATATTTTCCCCTAGATCCCAAAACTGGGACTACCAGCTTGATTTTT
>APFE030376324.1:207947-222420 GCA_000404065.3 Pinus taeda | reverse complement strand
TCTCCCTCTAGATTTTGATCTCCCACTCAATGACTTATTTGTGTTTCTGTTCTGGGACCATTCTCGTACAGACAAGGCATCACCATTCTGGCTCTCCATATTTTTCTGTCTAATCTCCTCCTTTAGTAAGGATGAGATTATTTCATCAAATTGCAAGGCAGTTGCATAGCTACCTATTGCAATAACCAGAGTATCCCACGAATCTAGTAGAGAACACAACAAACAAATGCACTTATCTTCATCTCAAATTTTAATATCAACAGATAATAACTGACTTACCACAGTATTAAATGCGTTCAAATGTTGTGTCAGCGAGTCTCCATCTTTCATCCTCAGTTTATACATATTTTTCCATAGGAACAGTTTATTCACCAAAGACTTAGATTGGTACAAAGTCCCTAACTTGTCCCACAAAGCCTTCGTCGTAGCTTCCCTTGATACATTCAGCAATACTGACTCTAAGACAAACAATCGTATTGTGCTCTTTACCTTCCGATCCAACTTCTTCCATTCTTCATTAGACACTCCCATTGGTTTAGTACCTAGATCTACCCCGATCCACCAATCTTTATCCACCAACAGATCCTCCATCTTAAGTTTCCATAACTCAAAACTCTGCCCATTAAATTTCTCAATCTCTATCTTTCCACTGTTCATCATCTTCTTTCACCACTAGAATTGATCTCCCACTAAACAGAGTCTACCACAGGCCTAAGAAAAACCCGTCAGCAACAAAGGTGTGCCCTTGAAGCCAAAACAACTCTGATACCAAAAGTAGGTTTTAACCCTGTACAGAAATTACCTACATACGAATTCTAAAACACATAAAATAAACAATGCGAGAGAATAACACATAAAACACATCTACACAAAGATTTTCCCCTAGATCCAAAAACCAGGACTACTAGCTTGATTTTTCATTATGTTTCTTTCAATGTTACAATACATATTTATACATGCCGAAGCATCCAATACCATGGACCGAAAACCATTGCGTCCAAGACCATTGACCGAAAACCACCGCATCTAAAACCATGGACCAAAAACCATTGCGTGCAAAACCATGGACTGAAAACCATCACATCCAAAACCATGTGCGAAAACCATGTACAAAACCATAGGTAGGTCTGCCCAACCTAATATTGAGTCCAAAAAAAATTCCTTGGGGCACTGCCCCAGATCGCCCCCCTGGACCCCATAGAGGGGAGCTACCCGCCCCCCGCTACGTAATCAGAGCAACGAAGGGGGGGCTCCACCCCCCCTCTAACCCCCCAATCAACCATGTAGGGTAGTCAAGGAAAGAGTATAACACAACCCAACAATGTCAAGAGTTGTCCTTTCAATCTTGGGCCTCCAATCTTTTATTCACTCAATCATTCATAGAGTATGATGATAGCCACAATCCCATAAACTACCCAATAATACATGTCTCCATTAGCTTGAGGGTTATATCTCATGACTAATTGGCATGGACAACAACTTTTAGGACATCATCCAACTTTTTCACAAAACATGTTCATTTCAATCTTTGAAATTTTAGGACATTGGTGACTAGAGATTTGAATATATAAATATTAGGAGTAAGAGGTCAACCAGGATGACCTCCCCCCTACAAAGATAAAATCCATCAACAATAATATAAGGGAAATGATGTTAAGGTTTTGTGTCAACTATTTATTCAAAAAACCAAAAAAAATCATTTTTAATACAAGCATTTTATTAAAAAAATTCCCAATAGTTGTGAACTTTGTTGGCCATTGACATTGGAGAAAATGATAAGATACAAATCTTATCATGTTGTGGTTGTCACCATTTTTTGGCTTGATGGGGCCTAACCCAGGTTCAGATTTATCTGCACCAACCAACAAAATCCTAGTTATTGGCCCTTTCGGCAACAACCAGCATAGCGTAGGTTGCAGTCTCACTCGAAGTAGTATTGGGGGATGCTATAACCAGGTTTATGCATCCAAAGGCCTGTGTGATGTGTTCCTACAGTCCTTATGGCTCAGATCTGCCTTTGTGCACCTTTAAACTTTCCCAATATACAACTATTTTAAATATATCTAAATTACTTCTAGATCTTCGCGAAGGTCCTTAATTATACTTTTCATGCATAAAGAGTATAGATCTACTAGTTTCGCGTAGTAAATAAGCATTAATTCATACAAATCATAACATATAGTGAAGATACATAAACTTTGTAGAAGTAATATTTAAGACACAAATGCATCAGAATTGGCTCAAAATAGTATTTATTAAGTATAATCATTGAGATACGGACTTTTTTTCCCTACGCACTCCGCTGCAGGGCCCCATGCACTCAACCTATAGACTTACCAAGGTCTTCGCACACTCAGCTGCAAGAGCCTTCCCCCTTCGCCTAAGTACAGGAAACAGACATTTCCTTCCTTAGCACCTTTCCCTTACAATGACTCTTCACTATTAGATAATTTTTAAGACTCATTATGACTCATTTATATATAGCATTTGTTTTACAATAACATGGTCCACCGACCATGGGCGGGTCTCAAAACCACTATATTACTTACCCACCTAAGGGCTAAATCCCCTTGGACTTCTACTAGATTCGCGCTCTACTTCCACATTTCGCGGAGACTTTACATTCGTTACAAAAAGATATTACAAAACTAACCCAAAACGTGACAAAAATGACCCCGAGGACCCTATCCCAACAAGCCCCCAACACAAATTGGGTGACTCGCCCTTGATTCACTCAGCTGGTGTAGAAATATTCACCTAAATTTCACATAAATCCACCTTCAATACCTACAAATAAGCAATACCCTGCACCATGGCCTGTTGTACTTCCTCTACCAGCTTTTTTGTAGTAGGGCCTTCCACCACGAGGCCCACCGTCCTTTGTGTTTGTTGGATAGTCTTTAACTTCTCTTGTATTGACAGAGTAAGCTGGCTTGCTTCCTCTATCCATGGCTATGTCTTGGAATTCAATATGACCTCTTTCCTCTACAGCTCATCAATTTGTGTATGAAATTGTTTCCCTTCTGTCAAGAGAGCAAATCACTAGACTAACGCCAAAGTGCATGCAGTCGCCCTAAGTTCATCAAAATGTTGTTGCTTCTCTCGGTTATCTGTGCCAATTTTTTGCAAAGTGGGGTCCTCCTATAGAGTTTCCCATAATTCCATTTCTTGATTGAAGAGTTGTGTGCAGCCCTTGACCGTTGCATTTAACATGGCCATTCCCACTTTGATGGCTACTCCCAGACTTTTGGCGAAGTAATTGGTTGCATCTTTAACTGTAATTCGTATATCTGCATTTGTAACTCAAATCAGGTGTGGCCAACCTCCTCTTTTTATTCTCTAACTGTGGCAACCAAATTTCAAATCTTCAGCACTGATGTTGCATGTTTGGGAATATTAAGTTCCTACAGCGCATTTCATGCTTATGTAATGATTTCCACCAAGCTCTAGTTGCGCATGGAAAGTTCTTCCTTTCCTTCGATGCCCGTGCCTTTTCTACAAATATTGGCTCATTCTTCATCTTTACTTTGTTGATGACTGACAATGCGCACTGATCCTTGACCCTGAGCTCATCTGATACCCCCCTGATACAGTTCGTGGAGGGTCGGAATAGGCAGCATGGCTAGATTCACACCCGCATCCTTGATCTACGTGAGCTAGGTGTTTGCCTCTTTTATCTATGCGCGCAGTGATCCTTTTGGTAATTGTATTACTTTGAGATCTAGAGTCCTATATGTCTCCAGTACAATCGTGCTTTCTTGCACCAAGCTCTCTTGAATCCCGCTCACATGTCCCATGCTCACTTGAAGTCGTCCCATTTGAATCTGCAACTCGCGCAGATCCTTCTACATGTTCCCCGTTGCCTACTAGTATTGTTGCTCGAACTGCATCCACAGTTCGGTCATTGTGTTGTGGACATTGTCTCTAATTTCGTCTAAGTCCCCTTCAGTGAGGACCATTTGATCTACATGTCCGTGCTTATCTAATTTCTACTTCTTCCTGGGTCTAGAAGTCATCTTCTTATGGTGCTTTGTTATTCTTAAGGGAGTGCTACGCTCCTCTCCCCCGCTTCCTTCCTCATCGGACCCTTCCTTGTCCATAGTATGCTAAGAAGTGGACTCCTCAACAACCAACATGGTTTCCTTCACGACACGCTCCTTTTCAGCAATTTCCTTAGCAGCAGCCGGTTTGGCAACAGCTTCCTTCTTTCGTTGTGTGGTTGTCTCTCGGGCTGCATCCTACTCTACCTCTTTTTGCTTCTGCGATGTTGTATTTTGTGCAAAGGACCCCTCTCCACCCTTTCTTGTTCATGCGCCAATATCTGTTGGGTGCATCCACTCCCCTGGCCATTTCCCCACAATTTCCTGTACATCTGATTCAGTGAATAGGTATGGAAATTCGTACCATACCTTCTTAGAATCTCATCGTGCATGAATAGACACATTATGAAAATTTGCCTTGAACTCCGTGTATGCCTCCAACTACTCAAATAGGGTGGTGATAGCCTCTACCTTTCGCTAATCACCATGCAGATCTCCATCTCTTCCAGTACCCAAAACATCTTCGTTTCCATGACCCTCTCTAGATCTTGTGTCACCCGTAGCGAAGCGATCTGGTAGGTCATCATCCTATGGAGCGAATTGACTGTCCTCTTCCAGCCTCCACGCAACAAGGGCGATCAGCAATAGCAGTCAAGCATAATGGAATTCCTTGCCCTCGTTTAGTGCTTCGCGACAATTCAATAGGAACTCTTGACACAGATATTGTGCCCATTTGAATTGTACCCCCTTCGTGCATTGGACATCAAGAGAAATAACTGGCACCAAAACCTCGTCCACTTGACACTTTCTCATAACCTTGCAGGCCAAAATATACGTGCAAAATTGTACCATCTTATCTGTGATTGAGCGGATGGAGTATCCACGCGACTTCTTTACTAAGCGAAACTCCTCGGCTGGATCCACTTCTTGGTAGGGAAACCTTATAATGGGGATGGGTTCTCCCAACTAGAGACACACATCATGTACGAAAGCGAGTAATTGGCACACACACTATGTTGATGATGGTTCTGCTAAAATGTGGCACCCACAGCATATTCAGAAACCCAACCTTTTCAACCCCCACAACCCACTTCATAGGCTCCAGCCACATGACTCTGGTCTCCTCATAATAGATCTTGGCTAAATACTTGTTTATCGCCAACTAACAAATTTCTCAAGGTTAGCTGGATCTTAGTCTTCCATCTTTAGCGCAAGAGTAAGTCCTAAGAGTGCACCTTCAAATACCACCTTTTTCGGCAACAGTGGAGTAGAAATCATGAACTTGGTGGAATCTAATTCTTTTGGTACCTTTGCTTTGCCTTTCTGCGGAGGGATATACTTCGGGATCATATTGATAGGTGTTGGGATGGGGTCCCCTAGATTAGTTTTGGGGAAAAAGCCCAAGTTTTGATGTAAAAAGATGTAAAGCCTCCGCAAAATGTGGTCACAGAGCGCATAACTAGTTAAGAGTCAAAAATAATTTTACCCTTCTTTTATGTAACTTGAGTCAGCTTTTGAATATCTACCCATCGTCCACAGACCATGTAATTGTATAAATAGGTGTGTATTAGGGATGTCTAAGCCAAGCAAGAAGTTGTCTATGGGTACGAGCGAAGAAGTCTAGCATGGAAGTAGAAGTCTTAGAGAAAGGAAAGGCTCTACAGCTGAGTGCGCAGAGGCCTAGAGTAGTGTCTATAATTGAGTGCGCGGACCCTTGCAGTTGAGTGCGGAGGAAAGTCTTGAGTCTATAAGCTTAACTAAATATCAATAAAGAAGATTGTTGCAAAAATTTGTGTGTTTTATCTATTAACTTATGTTATGTATGAATGTTCTTTATGTTGTGATGAATAATGATCTTATGAAATAATGATGTATTGATGTGTGACGTTAGTTGTTCTACATTTTTATCTGAACGTAGTTAGTGTTAACTGGTGACACAAATATTATAACGCTTTCTGTTAAAGTTATCAAACACTTAAGTAGATCTGAGCAAATAATGGTCTAAGGGTAATCTAAAGTGCGCGTAAGTAGCTAATTGACTTGTTCAGGGTCCACAAAAGCCAATCATAGACCTTCGCAAAGGTCTAGAGGCTGACTGGAGTAAGTTACAACAATAGGCTGTAGGAGCATAGAGGTCTACACGAAGGCAGATCTAGGTCACAAAAAGGACATCACACTGATCTCTGGGTGTGGAAACTTGGTTCCAAGCATCCCCCCATACTGCTTCGGGTGAGACTTCGAAAGGGCCAGTAGTGTAGGGATTTGTTTGGTATGACTAACTTTGAACTTGGGTCAAGACCCCCTATGCCAACAAATGGTTTTGTTGTTGGGACTGGGATCTACATAAAGAGATGTGTGATGTCGCATCACCGGAATCCGACCAAGAAAGAAATTGAGAAGTGGTTTGATAGAAAGATCCATGAATTCGTGGCACAAGAAAATAGGAATCCGCGCTTGACAAAAGAATATGAATACACAAAATATTCTTCTACACCTTCCCAATTGAACTATACGAGTGGATCACTAAATTGGTAGACAGCCAAGGAAGGTGGAGCCTTGATGGTCCAATAGTGTGGACCCCAGAGCCCGTGTGGAGGTTGGAAGCATCTGAAGATAAGATCTCATGCACAGTTGATCACTAGCTGGATCGAGTCATCAGAGGATTTGATACAGAGTTTGCGGTCAATGCCTCAGTCAGTTACAGCAAAGAAGAGTGACGCTTCTTCAAGGGACTATAAGGTAAGAACTTGAGATTTTTGAATACTTGGATTAAGATGCTCTTGTCTGAAAAGTGATTTATGCGATTACCTTGATGTTCGGATCTACGCGAAGTGGATGAAGTTTTAGAAATCAAGGAAGAATAGGTCTTGAATATAGTCCGTTGATTGGACCTCCTTCAAGTGACCACGAGGGAGCAGTACAGGCCTCACCGCAGAGTGTTGTCCAGTTGATAAGGTAGGGTTTTTTGTGGATACCTCATCCACCCACACCACCTCTGTTATCAGTGCAAAAAGTTCTACAATTTTGGACAACTGGTATGGTTCCAAAGTTTTATGTTAGTCTTGGTCAAGTCATTTTTATTGTTTTGTTTAAGGATTCTAAAACATAGAGTGGAGTCTTGTTTCCATTATCAAATAAGGTCAACAATATTGTTTTACCTATCATTGATCCCACATTGATTCAAAGGTGTCATGTGTTAAGGCTGTTTCAAAATTTACATGCGCCACGAAATCACCTAGGAGTTTTCGTAGCGCAAAACTCAGAAAATGCACTATATGCGCTACAAAATCACTGAAGCAGCGTTTTTTAGTAGAAAAATTCTTTTGAGTAGTCAACTTCCAGGAGGTTTTTTTAGCAACTGAAAGCATATTTTGGAAAAGTGAAAGAGGGTTTTATTCCTAACATACTGAACTACAACAACCTATTTCAGTTTCTTCAAATTCATTATGATCTGGGAGAAGTTTATGACTCAACTTGCGCTACGAAACTGCTGTAGGAGCAGTTTTTCAAAAATCACAATTCCCAGTTTACACTTGATATTCAAAGACAGTTTTTGGGCTGTAGGAAAGGTATTGCAAAAAAACAAGAGAAGTTTTGTTCAGAACAGAGTATTCTACAAAAGCCTCCTTCAGTTTTGCAAAATACATTTTTGATGAGGAAAAAACAACTCTGTCCCAACACCTATTTTTCAGCCAGAACAGAGTAGGGGACAATTTCCTAGTTTTCAGGGCAGATGAAGGAGCAACTATTGGACGTCAGCTGGGGGTTATGGACATCACCAAGTTCGAAGTTAAGAAGGAGTAGCTGTCAAAAACTGAATTTATTCCACATCCTAGGTTGTTTCTAGGATAATAAGGAGTTACAATCCTAGTTGTATTAGGACTCTAGGACTGTTAGTTAATAGCTAGTTGTAATTAATAGTCTGTTTTAGGTATGAGTAGGTGTCAGGTCCAGTGAAATTTGAATCCCCTCATGTTTGAGGAAAGAATCCAAGATTGTAATGAATTCTATATATCACAAGAGGTGTAATGCACCAAGGGTTGGAAAGTTTTGAGAAGAACACTCATATTGTGGCATTGTGGAAGACTATGTTTTTATGTAATACAGAGTTTGGCTTTACTACTCAGAATTCAGAAGAGAGTTCAATGCTTGATTGTCTTATGGTTGTCCTCATTTCCTCATTTGCAGTGGTGTGAATGTATGTTACTTCGAATTCATTGGCAATGCTCTAACTTCCTTCATGAATTTGTAGACTGTGTTTCCTACATGTTCTTATGTGTTACTGATATATTGAACTCTTGATGCCCTGACTTCCATGTTAAGCTAATATTTTTGTCATACTGAAACATTTTTTGACTCCATAAGCCCAATGGATGTTTATTGATTTTTTTCAACCATTCATACTTCTTTACTTGTTTCATAGAGTTAGCCATCTAATCTTTTACTAAAATCTTTAACCTAGTGAGAGAGCCCTCTCAGGTTAGGGAGGCTAAGCCTCAGCCAAAAGTTGGTTTGAAACAATTACTCAAGGTCTTCCTGGTTAGTAGCCTATCAGAAGAAGTTTTTGTGATAACAATCTCCACCTTTACCTCCACAACATACACCTTCACCCACATCGCCACATCCACTGTCGTTGGTCAACATGTCGAATACGATGAAGTTGCCAGTTTTCAAAGGCTTAGGAAGTGAGGATCTGGATCAGTTTTGGTTTGTTGCAAAGGTTGTGTGGATAGCACAACAAATTATGGATGATAATATAAATAAGGCATAGTTAGTCACCGCTCTTTAGGATCGTGCGCTGACATGGTACATTAAACATTGCACCGATAACCGCTAGCGTCATTAACAGACACTCAAACCACTCTGAATAAAAAAATCAGTAAGCCTAAGTCTGAATCACAATCAGTAATTGGATTCAAGGAAATCATGATGAGTCCCAGTGAAACACCCTGGGAATTATATCAAAGATTGAAGTGATAGATCTGCAAAGCTAATATGAATCTCACGGATAGTCAACACCGTGAATGTTTTGTAGCCTCGCTCCTGCCCCACCTAAGGGTTTCTTTATCACAGCAAAAGATAGGAAATTAGGCGGAAGCCCTGGAAATTACAATGAGATTACATGAAACGCTTATTCAGGATGCTTTTTTGGGAGTTCAATAGATTCGCGTGAAGTTGCATAGCTTGAAAAAGGAAAAAGCGGCTCAGCGAGAGGTGCGCAAAGAAGTTTCGTGCCTCAAGTGTAAAAATCGGGGGCATGATAAATATCACTTCCCTATCTTTATGAATTACATCACAGGGGGGGTTATGCCCCTAAGATAGGAAGCTCTGGCAGGACCAAGTGCGGGGCTCGTGCTATGGTGCGTTATTTGTCAAGTAGGTGGAAAAAATGTAACAAACAATTGTCATATGCTGCAAAAGTTTGTACAGACACCATAACAATTGTTCTGTGATTTCTGCAAATTGATGGGCCACGATGAGCACCACTGTCGGAGCTATGAATTAATGATGGAGAGGATGCCTACGTATCGAATGCAAGCATAAACTCAACCTCCAGAGTAGGGAAATGTTGGAACGTGCAAAGGATATTAGGGGCGCAGACATGGCTGAGGACGAGGAGGACCTGGTAGGGGTCGAGGGTAGGTCATTTGTTACAATTGTGGAATGTCAATATACTATGCACGGGAGTGTATGAATCAGACACACCCACTGTGTCAATACTTCTCTCAGTTTGACCACACAATAGAAGAATGTCCTGTGCTTATGGATAAGATGCAGAAGAAGAAGGCGCAACGTCAACATCCTACCCAGAACTTATAGATGATGAGGGTCGAGCCTCGCGAAGAGGACCCGAATGTGAATAGTGTACTATGAAATGGGATTGTGACTTGTGATGATAAAGGAAAGCATCGTAAAGAAGGTGGATGGGTCTGCAAGGCCCTAGAAAAGGAGGTTGGGTTTCATCTGGAGCATGCGAAGGAAACATTCATGGAAGCGAAGAAAAGATTCATTGAAGCCTCTACCTCAGGGGGTCAAAACAAACTACCATATACTAGCATGCCTATAGAGGTTGACCCATTTGTGCTTACCACATTCTTGGAAACTTGTATGAAATTATTGCACAATAGCAAGGCTCTGAAAGGGCTACAAGATTTGATAAACAAGTGTGTCAGTAAAGATAATGCTCCTGATGGACCATGAGTTGTCAAAAATACTGGTAAACATAAGGAAATAACAGGGCACGAGATGAGGCTTACTGCACAAATAGGAGACTACGAGATGGATAAGGTTATTCTGGATTTGGGGTCTAATGTGAATGTATTTCTTAAACAAACCTGGGAGAGAATGGTGAGACCTGCGTTCTAGTGGTCTTTGATTCAACTAAGGATGGTGAACCAACATAATATTATCCCTATCGGATGATTGCAAGGAGTTACCATAGATATAGAAGGTGCCAGTGCGCTAGCTAAATTTGAAATAATTAAGATTGTTGATGATAGCAATCGATACCCCGCACTCCTAGGAATTAATTGGGCTATCAACATAAATGTGGTCATCAATTTGAAGAAGCAGACAATGTCGTTTGAAAGAAAATCGCTATGTGTTGTAGTACCACTGGACTTTGCAGAAGGACCGCGCTATACTGAACTGATCCGCTACTATGAGGAGATTGATGATGATTTGGATTAGGTCTATAAAATCATAGTGCGAGACCAAGACTGGGTTAATCCAAAAACTGATGGACGAATTGCATGGGACCGCGAAATTTCTTGTACCTCAGATTTAGACGAATAATTGGAACATTGGAAAAGCAAATTGCACGAAGTATCCATACCACATCGTAACATGATGACCAAATCCTTGCGATGTGTGTCGTAGAAGGTAAGCAATATGCCTTGTTATGATGGTTTAACTCACGTGGATAAATTTTTGGATGCTTTTGAAAGAGAAGTTCCAGAGGATTGCCGCTTTTAGGCTTTGGACTAGGCACTGCACCCGCTCAGTGGTGGGGTACACACAAAGACAACTTTTTTGGGAAAGGGTTCTCTAGGGTCAATTTTGGGGTTAAAAGCCCAAGTTTTGGGGCTAAAGGCCCAAGTTTTGTATAAAAAATGTAAATTATATACATTTTGTGGTCACAGAGCGCGAAGATGTAAAGAGTCAAAAAGGATTTCTTCCCTTAGTTTAGGTAACTTATCTCGGCTTTATGAGATCCACCCTTGGTCCGTGGACCATGGGAATGTACAAAAAGGGAGAGTCTTAGAATATTCTAAGCAGTTCTTAGTAAGTTTTTGGGAACTTAATTGATGTTATGGGTCTGTGAGGGCTAAGAGCAAAGAGCCTTAGCATAGAAAAGAGGCTCTGTAGTTGAGTGTGCAGAGGCCTAGGGTAGAAGTCCAAAGCTGAGTGCAAGGACCCCTGCAGCTATGCGCACAGGGAAGTTAGAGTTTGTACTAAAGATCTGAAACATCAATAAAGAGAATTATTCTGGAGATACATGTGTATGAGCTATTTTACTTCTGTTATGAATATATGTGGTTATGTTATGTTGACTACTGGGTTTATGATTTAATGTTGTATTGATGCTCGAATCTATGTGTTTTACTTTGTCATATGAATGCAAGTAAGAATATCTATTTATGCAAGATAATCATAATGCATGTTGAAGTTATCCAATACTTAAGCTAATCTGAGTAGACACAGAAGTAAGGGTAATTACAGAGATGTGTAAGTGCATGAATTGGCTATTTAAGGTATGCGAAGGATGACCGTAGACCTTCGTGAAGGTCTCGAAGCTGAATAAGAGAAATATATCGATAAGCTCTAAAAGGCTTACCGATTTGCATGGAGGAAGGGTTAGGGTATAAAAATGGCATCACAACTATCTCAAGGTGCAGAAACTTGGTTCTTGCACCCCCACATACTGCTTTAGGTGAGACTTCAGTCCGCTCTCCGTGGATTGATGCCGAAAGGGACAGTAGTTTAGGGATTTTCTTGGCTAATTAACGTTGAACCTGGGTCAGGCCCATCAAGCCAACAAATGGTTCTATTGTCGGGACTGGGATCTGCATAACAAGATGTGTCATGTCGTATCACTAGAATCCAAATAAGAAGGAGGTCAAAGACTGGTTGGATAGAAAAATCCACAAATTTTTGGCACAAGAGAATAGGAATCTGTGATTGAAAAAAGAATAGTGGTTGGACAGATACCTGTACAGAGAGATACACGAGATGTTCTTATGTTCCTTCCCGATCAAGTTGTACAAGTGGATCGCAAAATAAGCAGATGGCCAAGGAAGGTGGAGAATTGATGGCCCAATAGTCTGGACCCTGAAGTTAGTGCGGAGATTAGAAGCCTCTAAAGATAAGATCATACGTGATGTCAATCATTTGCTCAATCGCATCATAAGAGGGTTCGTGAAAGAGTTCACAATCGATACCTCGATCAATTACGGCGAAGTAAAGCACCGCTTCTTCAAGGGACCGTGAGGTAAGTATTTAAAATCCTTAAATACTTGGATTAATATTCTCTTGTGTGAAAAGCAGGTTATGCAACTACCTTGATGTTTGGGGCTACACAAAGTGGAAGGACTTTCAAGAACAAAGGGAAAATAGGCCCTGAATATATCCCGCTAATTGAACCTCTTCTGAATGATGACTAGGAAGCAACACAGGCTTCTCTGCAGAGTGTTGTTCAGTTGATAAAGCAAGGGTTCCCACGAATACCCCATCCACCCACACCGCCTCCATCTTCACCTTCACCTACACTATCGCCATCTCTGCACCCGTTCAATATGGCGAACTCAGTAAAGCTACATGTGTTCAAAGGCTTGGGAAATGAAGATCCGGACCAATTTTGGTTCGTCACAAATGTTGTATGGGAAGGTCAGGGTATCATGGATGATCAAATGAAGAAAGAAACGTTGGTTAATGCTTTGCAGGATCATGTGCTGACATGGTACATTAAGTACTACACTGATAACCGACGTCTATGTTGGTAGATATCCAGACCGCGTTGAATATGAAGCGGAAAATTTTGATACGCAAAATATATATGAATAAAATATCTTATTAATGATTGTTTACAATGGGTTGCCTAGCTTATATACTGCCATGGGCACCCTTTGGGAAAGGGCATGATCTTATGATCGTGCCCTTTCATCTAATTAAAATTAAAATTAAATAATAACCTAAAATTAATTAATTTTTTACATAACATTGCCTTCCCCTCGAAAGAATGCTTTGTCCTCAAAGCATACGTAACGACGGTTGTTGTTGACAAAATGCTTCATTCTCCCAAGAAGCATCTTCTTCGGGTAAGCCTTTCCACTTGATCAGATATTCCAAGATGATCAAGGTTCCACACTTTAAAAGATCTTGAATTACTCTCTCAATTTTTTATTTTTGGTGATGTGGATATCAGTATGGATTTTTCATAGGTCGGTCTTGAAATACTTTTTCATGCTTCTGAATTAGATCTTGCATCTCTTGTGACTCTTCTCTGGTCATATTTGCAAATAACATTTCTAATTGATGACATTGTACTGCATAAGTAGGTGCTCTTCTTCGACTCAGCTTCATCATTTGAGATGATGATACAACATGATTTTCTGGTGCTTGGAATCCATGTAGTTTGTACATCTGACCTCCCCATTTGAATTTTATAAATTGTACTTGATGGTTAGCGACATAAGTACCTAAAGTTTGTAGTCATTGGATGCCTAAGACTACATCTACTCCTCCTAATGGTATCGTGAAGAACAGAGACTCTAATTTAAAGTCTTGAATCTGCAAATTGACCTTATGGCATTTCCCCACCTTTTCAATATTCTTACCATTAGTGATCATCACTTTCATGTTTGGTAAAGGAAATGAAAAGATATTGAGTTTCTTGGCCATGGTTGCATCTAGAAAATTGTGTGTGCTTCCAGAG
This sequence comes from Pinus taeda, assembly GCA_000404065.3. Classification (NCBI taxonomy): domain Eukaryota; kingdom Viridiplantae; phylum Streptophyta; class Pinopsida; order Pinales; family Pinaceae; genus Pinus; species Pinus taeda. Next base: position 208,446 of record APFE030376324.1, on the reverse strand, counting down.
TCGATGAGAACCACTATGTTGTTCTTCTTTATGTGTCCTTTTAACTTTAAGGTTTGAGGTTGTGATATACATGTCATGGCTAATAATGACACTTGCGGAGTACTTCCGTCGTCTAATTCTGGTGAGAATTCTAGAGCATCTTCTGTTTCTTCTATGTCATAATCTTCACTGTTTGAATCATTGGTTTCTTCGCAATTATATAGGTTCTTTGGTTCGTTTCCTTTAGCACATCTATGTTTGGGGTCCCACTTCTCACCACAGCATTTACATTTACCCTCTTTTATCCTTTGCATTTCCACATTAGATTTTTCATCTTCACGACAATGTGGTGGAACGTATCTTTTATTATTGGAGTCCATATACTGAGGTATCCTTTGTCTTGAATATGTTTTTTCTGCTTTTGACCAAAATATTGGTTCGGATTTCTTTTCGACTGTTTTTGCTTTTTGTCTTGCTACTTCTATTGATGTAATGTCATGCATCTCAAGTTCTGCTTGTA
>APFE030376324.1:178822-196554 GCA_000404065.3 Pinus taeda | reverse complement strand
GGGGGGGGGGGGGAATATGTAGATGGTTGTTGCTATTTCAGGAATATGATTTTGAAGTTATTGTGAAACCAATACGATCGAATGTTGGACAAAATCATCTGTCATGCATTGAAATAGGAGGGGAACCTACTAATTTTTAGGTAGGACTACCTAACACGTAGCTCTTTACAATGCATGTCACAGATAGTCACTTTGAAGATATTATACACTTCCTCACACCGGGAATGACTCCAGAAGGATATACTAGCAAACAGAAGAAGGGATTGGTGGTGCACACGGTAGAATTTTCTGTCATTGCAAGACATTTGTATAAAATGGGATCAGATGAAATACTACAATGTTATGTGCCAGAATTTTAACGGAACAGTATCCTCGCTGAGGCTCATGGAGGAGTCATGGGAGGAGAGTATGCGAGAAAAGCAATAGCGCAGAAGATTCTACAAGTTGGGTTTTGGTGGCAGACACTGCATAAGGATTCAAAAGCATATTGTAGGGCATGCGATGCATGCCAAAGGACTAGCAGGCCATCACAGAGGCATGAGTTACCTCTAAATCTATAGATGTCATTACAACCATTCAAGAAGTGGGTGATTGACTTTTTGGGACCAATTCAGCCTCTAGGAAAGAAGACAGTTGCGTGGTACATCATCACCATGACTGAGTATTTACCAGATGAGCGGAGGTGCAGCCTTTGAAGGTGTTGGGTGTGGAATCCCCCCCACAACATGGTTTGGGGCTCAAAGCCCAAGTTTTGAGTACTATTGTTGTAAAGACTCTGCAAATTGCAGGCGCAGAGCGCGAATTGTATGTTAGAGTCATAGGTTTGTCCGCCTTAAGTTTTGAATGTAGTGTTGGCCTACCCATGGTCTGCGGACCATGGGATTGTATAAAGAGAGCGAGGCTCTAAGTTGTAAAGTAATGAGAAGGAAGAAGTAAGTTGAAAAACCGAATAGAGCCTAGAAGATAACGAGCATAGAGAAAGGTATAAGTGCTTTGGGTCATAGGAGTAGGAAGAGGCTATGTAGCTGAGTGCGCAAAGGCCTAGTAGAGTCTACAGCTGAGTGCGCAGGGTAGAGTCGGGTCTGTAACCAGGGAAAAAGATAATAAAGAGAATTTTGATTCCAAATATTGTGTATCTATTTTGGGTTATTATGGTTGATATCTTTTTCAATTGTATTGTTTTATTTATCGCGCGCACTTGTATGAATGATAAATACTGTTAAGTATAACTAAACACATACAGATAAGCTAAGTGATCAACTAATATCAGGTTTCTATTAAGGGTTTGGGTAATAATGTGGATTGAGCTCCAAGTAGGGCTACGCGAAGGTAGTATCGCAGGCTGCAAGTTAATGGTAGGTGCGCGTAGGGTCAAACCGCAGACCACTGAAAATCATCAGACATCTCTAGGGTGCGAAACATGGTTCTAGCACCCTCCCATACTACTTCAGGTGAGACCTTAGTCCGCGCTCCATAGACTATTTCCAAAAGGGCCAGTAATATCAGGATTTGTTTGGCTAAATCACCTCTGAACATCGGTCAGGCCCGTACAAGCCAACAAATGGTTATGTTTCTAGGACTGGGATCTGCATAAGGGATGTCTGATGTCGTGTCACTGGAATCCAACAAAGAAAGAAATTGAAGGGTGGTTAGACAAGAAGATTCATGAGTTCATAGCGCAGGAAAACAAGAATCCGCGAGTATCTAAAGAACAGTGGTTGGAGCACTACTTATTTATGAAAATCCACGACATTTTCTTTGCATCATTTCCTTCTGAGTTGTATGAGTGTATCATGAAGCTAGCAGACAGTTAGGGAAGGTGTAGGCTCGACAAACCAATCGTGTGGACTCTGAAATTAGTGCGCAGACTAGGAGCATCAGAAGATAAGATCATGCGAACTGTGGACCATTGGCTCGATCGAATTATAAGAGGACTTATCACTAAGTTCGTGGTAGATATAATGACCATTAGCTACAGTGAAGCAGATCGACAGTTCCTCAAAGAACCGTGAGGTAGGTATATTCAATCTTTGAACACTTGGATTAAGATGCTATTGTGTAAAAAGCGGGTTATGTGAATAAATTAAAGTTTGGGACTATGCGAAGTGGGAAGATCTACAGAAACAAAAGTAGGGAAGAATTAGAAACTAGTCCCTTAATTTCACCTTTGCGGGAAAGCGAGGAAGAGCTTGCAAAAGTTTATCCGAGAAGCATGGTCAGTCTAATAAGGTAGCTAATTCCGTGCTTACCACCTCCACCTACACCGCCACTAGTCTCACCATCTTCACCTCCATTTCCACCCACCCCACCTCCGCCACCACCACATTTCAATATGGCGAGTGCGATCAAATTGCCGGTTTTCAGAGGAGTAGGGAATGAAGATCCGGACCAATTCTGGTTCGTGCTAAGGGAAGTATGGGAAGCACAAGGAGTCGTAGATGACAATATAAAGAAGGCTATGCTGGTAAGGGCGTTGCAGGATCACACATTAACATGGTACATTAAGCATTCTAACGACCATCCAAATGCATGAATCGCAGAAATCCAGGTCGTGTTGAACAGGGAATTTAACAGGCCAAATTTGAAGACAATCAATTATCGGGTTTAAGGAGATCGCGATGCTCCCAAGTGAGAACCCGTGGGATCTAGACCAAAGACTGAAGATTATAATTCGTGAAGCCAACATGACTTTGATGGATGGGCAACACCGTGCATGGTTTGTAGTGTCATTAACACCACATTTAAGGATGGCGTTGTCACAACAAAAGCTTTCCACACAGGGTGAAGCTTTGGAGATGGAAATGAGATTGCATGAGACACCTATACAAGATCTTGGTCTGGGAGTCCAACAAATCTACGCACAACTGCAAAATTTGTGTCTAGAAATGCAGAGTTTGAAACAGGACAGGACACCTCGGCCAGAAGCGCGTGAGGAGGTATGGTGCATAAAATGCAAAGGCCAGGGGCATGGCAAGGACCACTGTCTAGTTTTCACAAATTACTTTACGAGAGGAGGGCCGATGCCGCTAATACCTAAGGCACAAGTAGGACCGAGCACGGCACCTGCACTGTGGTGCATGATCTGTCAGATAGGAGGAAAACACACTATGGATAATTGTCATCTATTGCAAAAGTATACGTAGACGTCCCAACAATTGTTTTATAATTTCTGCAGGTTGTTAGGCCATGATGAACGCACCTATAGAAGCCATGAACTAATGATGGATCAAACTATTGCCTATAAGGTACAGACTGAAACACGAGCCCTCGACCCAAATGCAAGAATGGAGCATGTTGGATTTCAGGGGCGTGGATTAGGTCGAGGTGGAATGGGACTAGGAAGGGGTCGCGGACAATTAATATGTTACAATTGCATAGAGCCAGGACATTGTGCCTGCAATTGTATGAATCCGACAAGAAAATCATGTTTGTAATGTACTTAGTTTGATCATGAGGCAGAAGACTACACTACATTGATAACAAGCTTACGTGAGAAAGGGGTACTCCAGCCTCCCCCGACTCAGAATTTGCAAATGATGAGGTTTGAGTCGCACAAAGAAGACCCAAATGTAAACATAGTGCTTAGAAGAGGTATCACCACTGGCAATGATAAGCATAAGTAGTCAGAAGAAAAGTGTGTGGGTTTTCAAGGCTCCTACAAAGGAACCTGAATTTGATTTGGAGCAGGCGAAGGAGACATTCATGGAAGCTAAGAAGAGGTTCATGGAGGCCACCACTTCAGGTAGTAAGGATCAAATAGAACTAGGGATGGATCCTTCAATTCTCACTACCTTTCTGGAAACATGCATGAAAGTGCTACACGACAACAAGGTTGTAAAAGGACTACAGGAGCTTATCACTAGGTGCGCGAGGTTAGGAGAATCGTGTGTGGTCTAGAAACTTGGAAAGCATGCATTGTGCACAGGAAGGGAAATGAGATTGACTACGCAAATTGGAGAGTATGAAATAGAGCAGGTAATTCTGGATCTCGGATCGGACGCGAATGTACTGCTGAAACAAACATGGGAACACATGGGCAGACCCACACTACAATGGTCTCTTATCCAATTAGAAATGGCAAACCAACAGAAGATCTTACCCATGGGAAGATTGCAAGGAGTAACAGTGGCTATTGAAGGTGCGAGTGTGCTGGCGGATTTTGAAGTGATAGAGATTGTCGATGAAAACAATACCTATCTCGCGCTACTAGGAATAGACTGGGCCATCGATATGAACGAAGTAATAAATCTAAAGAAGCGCAAAATTATTTTTGAGAAAAAAGGCACTACGCATAGTAGTATCGCTAGATCCGGCCGAAGGAGCACGATACACTGAACTGGTGCGCAATGATGATAGTGATGACGATCTCAATTGTATTTACAAAATAACCGCATGAGAGTAGGATTTGGTGAATCCAATAGTAGATGGTAGGGTTTCGTGGGAGCGCAAAAGCTCCTGCACTTCGAATTCGGACGAAGAAATAGAACGATGGCAGAATTGGCTACATGAAGTAACCGCGCTAAATTACAACATGATGGTTAGATCACTGCGCTGCGTAACAATAGAGGTAAGGGATCTGCTTATGTATGATGAGTTGACAGTGGTGGATGAATTCCTGAAAAAATTTGAAAGCACAGTTCCAAAACAGTAGCAGTTCGATGCTCTAAAATGGACATTGCGCACGACGCCTGCAAGGTGGTGGTGTACACATCAGAGAAGTTTTGAGGACTGGCGCAAATGCAGAAGGATGATGTGCCTACGATTTAGGAAACCGCAGATGTGGCTAGTAGACAAGTATGACAAACGGGATGATCCACACACACACCTTGCGAAATGGACCAAGGTCTACAGGGAAGAGTCGCAGCCTGAATGGGTACATTTATTCTATCATACCCTGGATGTCATACCCATGAATTGGTATACTGAGATGGAGCTCCGCCATGGTACAACCGAATGGGATATATTGCACGAGGGATTTATGTTGACGTTCACGTTTGAAGATCGTTGGTGGGATACTATTGATGATGCACTACAGGCAGTAAAAGTAGTTATCTTCAAAATACCCCAGGAACCAATGGAATTACTTCAGCCAGAATGGGTGACACAGCTAAGTTGTACGATAGAGTGTTACAATGTAAATGTTGAGGAGGATGATGAGGACCCATGGAATATTAACATTCTAGAAATGGAAGGCTTTCACGAAGTGCGAGGACCATCAATTGAGGATCCTGACATCACCGCGCCACTAAAAATGAAGCAAGTAAACATTGGAATGGAGGCAGAGCCAAAGTACGCAATGCTTGGGGACTATTGGGATGATGCCACGATGGATAAGGTCGTTGAGTTACTCTGCAAATACCAAGGCTTGTTCGCGACCAAAATTATGGACTTAAAAGGGATCGTCGACGATTTAGGGATGATGAAGATCACCCTAAAACCTAACGTGAAGACGGTTAAGCAGCAGCCTTACCGCTTGAATCTGAAATATAAGGAAAAGGTCTGCAAAGCAGAAGGGAAAAATAAGAATATTCATGGACCTCAAGAAGTTGAACGACGCCTGTGTACACGATCCATTCTCGACACTATTCACAGATGAAGTACTGGAGAATGTTGGTGGTCAGGAAGCATACTCATTCACAGATGGGTTCTCAAGGTACCATCAGATCAAGATCGCGCTGGAAGACAGGAGAAAAAAGACCTTTGCAACAGAATGGGGTTGCTTTCAATACACCATTATGTCGTTTGGATTGAAGAACGCGCCAACCATCTTTTCACGCATTTTGGTGGCTACGTTCAAAGAATACATCCACAAGTTCTTGGAGGTATATCTGGATGATTGGACTATCTTTGGATTATTTTAGCACCATGTAGCAAGCTTACGCTTGATACTGGATACTTGTCGCCAACACCAGATTGAGCTGAACCTTAAGAAGTGCACATTCCTCATTCCCTTTGGAAACCTGCTGGGACATGTGGTCTGCAAACAAGGACTGATGGTGGACCCTGTGAAGATTGTCATTATTTTAAATTTGGAAGCATCGTGAAGTGTTAAACAATTGTGCGCTACCTTAGGACACACTGGATACTATAGGAAGTTCATCAAAAGTTATGCCCAAATTACAATGTCGATAGAAAAGATATTGAAAAAGGATGTTACATATTGTTGGAATGATGATTGCATGAAGAGTTTGGATGTCCTAAAGGGGAAACTGGCCTCCGGTCCAATCCTGGTCTTTCCAAAATGGGATGTGGAGTTTCATGTACATGTTGATGTGGAGTTTCATGTACATGTTGATGTATCGTGTATTACGTTGAGAGTAGTACTCACACAGGAGGGTGCAAAGGGCGTGGATCACCCGATCGCATTTGCAAGTCAGAGATTGTGCAAAGCAGAAAAGAACTATTCCACCACCGAGCGCAAGGTGTTAGCGATGGTGTACGCGCTCCAAAAATACCAACACTATTTACTCGGAGGACATTTCAAGATGTATACAGACCATTCTGCACTAAAATACCTAGTCAATAAGCCTCTGTTGGGGGGGGCACATATGCAGATGGCTCTTATTGTTCCAAGAATATGACTTTGAGGTCATAGTCAAGTTGGGACACCTGAATGCAGGACCAGATCACTTGTTGTGAATTGAGACGGGCAAGGAACCCACTAATTTGGAGGAGAGACTAACTGATGCACAGCTCTTTCTGGTGAGCGTCGCAGATGGGCACTTCAAAGATATAATCCATTTTCTGACAACAGGGATGGCGCCGAAGGAATATTCCGTCAAACAGAAGAAGGAATTGGCGGTACGCAAGGCGGATTTTTCTGTCATCACAGGGCACCTATACAAAATGGGAAATGACAAGATATTGCAAAGATATGTACCTGAATTTGAATGAAGCCAAATCCTCATGGAAGCACATGGGGGTGCTACAGGAGGACACTATGTAGGACGCACGACCACATAGAATATTCTTCGCGCAGGGTTATGGTGGCCAACCCTGCACCAGGATTCAAAAGTGCATTGTAAGGCTTGTGATATATGTCAAAGGATTGGAAAACCACCACGTACGGACGAGATGTCGTTAAATCCACAAATGGCACTGCAGCCATTTGAGAAATGGGCAATCAACTTTATGGGACCGATCAAACCTTAGGGAAAGACAGGCACACGTTACATCATCACCGCAACGGAGTCCCTGACACGATGGACAGAAGTACAACCGGTCAAACACTGCATGGCCGCCACGATTGCGAAGTTTTTGTTTGAAAATGTGTTGACCCGATTTGGATGTCCGAAAATATTAATGAGTGATGGCAGAACACATTTCCTTAATGAAACCATCAGTGTGCTCACATAAGAGTTCCAGGTGTATCATTAGAAAAGTACACCGTACCACCCACAAGCTAATGGGACAGTAGAGGCATTCAACAAAATACTGGAGACTGCGCTGACCAAAGTATGCAACGTGCAACGAAACGATTGGGACCTGTGTGTACCTGTTGTGCTATGGGCTTACAGAACAACGTGCAAGAAACTGATGGGACAGACACATTTCCGGTTAGTATATGGTGTGGAAGTTGTCATGTCGATGGAATATATCGTACCTACTCTACGAATAGTAGCACTTACAGGCATGACAGACCTCGAAGCTCTGGAAGACAACCTAGTGCAATTAGAAGAACTCGAGGAAGAACGGTTTTTGGCACGTTTTCATCAACAAGTACAAAAGCAGCATGAAAAAGCTTGGCACAACCACCATATAAAATTGCGTACCTTCAAGGTAAACGACTTAGTGCTACTGTATGACAGTAAGTTTGAAAATTTTCTAGGAAAATTCAAAATGCACTAGCTGGGACCATACGTGGTTAACGAGGTCAAAGATGGAGGTGCGGTCTAGCTAGTCAAACTAAATAGAGAACCCTTCCCAGGAAAAGTAAACAACAGCCACTTGAATCCCTACACGGGTGGGTCGGCTATCTAACTAACCGGCCGAAGTATAGTCTTCACAACCTGAGGAATCTAACAAGGACAAGGGACTATAAACATATGCATCGAATGTTGGTACAAATGTAAGGACATGATTCAAACACAGAGGAACGAATGCAACAGGTACAACAAGCAACAACTCAGCGCGCGACAGACATCAGCGCCGTAAGAGAACAGTTGGAGGGACTCTGGACCAAGATCGTCGTGCCGACAGAGTGACTCAAGGGCGAGTCATGATTTTTGTGTTGGGGGCATGTTGAGCATGGAATCCCCCCACATCATGGTTTGGGGCTCAATGCCCAAGTTTTGAGTACTATTGTTGTAAAGACTCTGTGAATTGCGGGCACGGAGCGTGACTTGCATGTTAGATTCATAGGGTTGTCCGCCCTAAGTTTTGAATGTAGTGTCGGCCTACCCATGGTCTGCGAACCATGGGATTGTATAATTAGAGCAAGGCTCTAAGTTGTAAAGTAGTGAGAAGGAAGAAGTAAGTTGAAAAACCAAATGGAGTCTGGAAGATAACGAGCATAGAGAAAAGGTCTAAGTGCTTTGGGTCATAGGATTAGGAAGAGCCTCTGCAGCTGAGTGCACAAAGGCCTAGTAGAGTCCGCAACTAAGTGTGCGACCCCTATAGCTAAGTGCACAGGGTAGAGTCGAGTCTGTAATCAGGGAAAGAGATAATAAAGAGATGTTTGATTCCAAATCTTGTGTATCTATTTTGAGTTATTATATGGTTGATATCTTTTGCAATTGTACTATTTTATTTATCGCGCGCACTTGTATGAATGATGAACATTGTTAAGTATAATTAAACACATATAGATAAGCTAAGTGATCAACTAATATCGAGTTTCTAGTAAGGTTTTGGGTAATAACGTGAATCGAGCCCTGAGTAGGGCTACATGAAGGCATCACCGCATGCTACGAGGTACTGATAGGTACGTGTAGCGACATGCATGCAGGGTCAAACCACGGACCACCGAAAATCATCAAACATCTCTAGGGTGCGGAAACCTAGTTCTAGCACCCTCCCATACTACTTCGGGTGAGACCTCAGTCTGCACTCCGCAGACTGTTTCCAAAAGGGCCAGTAGTATCGGGATTTGTTTGGCTAAATCACCTTTGAACCTGAGTCAGACCCCTGCAAGCCAATAGAAGGACTATACAAGAAGAACAGTAGCAAAATTCATCTTTGAGTATGTGCTGACAAGGTTTGGTTGTTTGAGAATTTTGATGAGAGATCACGATATGCATTTCCTTAATGAAACAATCAACGCGTTAACGAAGGAATTTCAAGTTTACCATTAGAAGATTACGCCATATCACCCGTAGGATAATGGGGCAGTAGAAGTGTTTAATAAGATATTGGAGAACACACTGATGAGGGTTTGCAATGCACAAAGAAATGACTGGGATGTGCGCGTACCCGTGGTGCTATGAGCTTACAGAACAACTTGTAAGAAGCTGACTAGACAAATGCCTTTCAAGCTGGTTTATGGCGTCGAAGTCGTGATTCCAATGGAATACATTGTACCTAGTCTCTGCATAGGGGCATTCATAGGAATGGTGGATCGCGGAGTCCTAGAGGAGAGGCTTGCATAGCTGGCAAAGCTGGAATAAGATAGTTTTTTGGCTGGATTCCATTAGCAAGTTCAAAAGGTGCGCAAAAAGACATGGCACGATCGGCATATCAAACTGTGCACCTTCGAGGGAAACGATTTAGTTTTATTATATGGCAAAAAGTTTGATAAATTTCTAAGAAAATTTAATGTCATCAAAGAGATTACCGATGGTGGAGTAGTTCAGCTGGTGAAGTTGAATGGAGAGCTATTTCTAGGGAAGGTAAATGGTAGCTGATTGAAGCCATACACTGGGGATTCAGCCAGATGACTATATGGTGGAAGCACAGTTTTAGCCCTCCAGGGAGCTGAAAGGAGGCACGGGACTATAAACTACACTACCTGGGTTGTACAGTTGTGCGATTGGGGAATTGTGCGGAATGGAGGGTTGTCACAATGTCAGCAGAAGCGCGAGGGGAGTTGCGCTATTGCAGGAGAGACCATGCAGGGCAACTGGAAAGTGACTGTTATGGTCACTATTCATGATTTGACAGTGGGAAAATGGATAAATGGAGTGGAGTAGTGGCATTTAAGTCAGAATTTAAGAGTAAGGTCTTTGAAAATCTTCCGCCAATCTAGCATTTATGAACAGATTTTGGGGGGAACACTCAGATTCAAATTTAAAATTGTCTATAAATTAGAAATGGCCGCCCAATGAAAAACACTTGGAATTTTGAGAAATGAGGTATTGAGCTATTAGGCGTGCATGAACCTTGACTATTTCGAGGCTTTAGTAGTGAGTTTAGTGTTTGAGAAATTGTCGAAGGAAACTCAAGAGCTCTTAACTAGCATCATGTCAGCACCCATGGAGACCACAAGTGTTGGAGAAGTGATGGCAGTTGAGGGAGCTGCCCAGAGGTAGTGAGTGTAGAGGTACCTGCAGAAGAACCCAAATCACCAACGTCACCCAGGCCGAGCCCTACGCTGACTAGAGAGAGTCCAAAACCAAAGAATGATAAGCAGAAAGCGGCACAGCCAGTCCGCGCATCGCCTAGAAAACACCCGCAGAAAGAAAAGTCCACTACATAGGAGAAGGGCAAGGTAGTAGACCTAGAACCTGACGAGGACATAGAAGAAATCGATATGGGCGGGGAAGATGTTGATATGGGAGCAAAATACATTGACGTTGAGGGGGGGAACCCTATCTCCAAGCTGCCAGAATACATCCCTCCGCGCTGAGGCAAGGTGAAGGTCCCAAAGGACCTCGATGAGAGCAAAATCACACTTCACACACCGTTGCTACCATACAAAATCGCATTTGAAGGCCCGTGCCTGGCACACATCCCCATTTAAATTTGGAGGATTGGGATTTGGTAGATACAGAGTGATTTCTCCACTTGGCGACTGATACATTCATGCACTGCGTCTTTTATAAAGACTCTGGTGTGACCGCACTGGAGCCAAGACAGTGGATAAAAGGGGTGGACAAGGCAGGACTGTTGAACTTGCTATGGGTGTTACATTACAATCGCACGCCCATAATTTTGATAGTGATCAAACAACTATTATTCTTGGTACACGATGCGTTCTTGCGGTTAGGAGAACCCATGCCGATCACTGACATGCTGATCCACAGGGTCACGTTTCTCACACATTCAGGATTGAATCCGGCCATGGCATTTGGCGGAAAGATGGGTGAGTGCGACCTCGCCGAATGAATGAAGGACAAGTTCAAGCTTGCCAAGAAGCTGCGCGACTACACCATCTCTAGGATAATCGACCCCAAAGTTAAAGTAGCCACCTAGATCTTGGCAGGGAAAATAATGAGGAAGTGTCGTGTAGATGAAGTTTCGGCACCAGTTATGTCATTAGTGACCCAGTGTGTGGAGGGCGTACAATTTAACTAGGCACGCTACCTCTGTAGCGAGTTCCTCATGAACTGCAGAGAAGCACAACACCAAATCAAGACCTTCCATTATGCATGGCTGCTGCTATCAATTGTACTAGTTGCATGGGATTTACCAGAGGACAGTCAGTTTCCTCCAATTGTAGTAGATCTGCCAGAACTAGCGAAGTTCGCTTCGATTTGAGCCACAAAGGACCCCCAAAGGGTCAAAGACAGTAAGATATTTTGGGTCCTCATGGAATTAAGCGTCCATGCCGCAATCAACTTTAAGCCACAACTCTCACCAACTATCTTTGAGCAATTGTCCGAATATGTGGAGTTCAAGGCGAACTTCCACTGCATTTCCATCAGAGCACGGAAGGACCTCAGGCAAAAATGGTATGATATTCCATACCTACCACGGATGATGCAATTGTCCTGGTCCTGGAGATTTGGCCAGCAGAGTGGTGCATGGCCTCAAACTTATCTTCTAGGTCTAATAACTCTGCTGCAAGGTGAAAGAAGGAAGAGGCCAAGTTAAAGATGGAGTAGTTGGCTAAAAGAAAGAGGAAGGAAGCCGAGGATAAAGCCAAAGCAGAGCGTGCTACCAAAAAGCAAGCAAAAGGGGAGGAAGAAGAGGAAGAGCATGACTCTGACAGGAGTCAGAAGTCACCTTCTTTGCAAACAGAGGAGTAGAGCTTGGAACAGGGAGGAGTAGACCCGAAGACTACTCCATTCCGGGTTAAGCGCACAAGGGAGCACGAGAAAGTAGGGCAGTGGAAGAAGTTCAAGGCCAACAAAAATCACCTTGACAGAGGGTGATTTGAATGACATCAACAATACAGTGAGGGATGTGACCGTGAAACTTCTGCAACAGTTCGAGTAGCAACAGAAACAGGCCTTGGTTTCCATTCAAATGGGTCTGTGTGAGTTACAAATCCAAGCTACTCAGGTGCAAACCAGTGTATGGTGACGTCGAGTAGTTTGGGTCCTTGAACCTCAGATGCAGTATATATGGTTCACTCAACGGATCCCTGAGTCGTCGCGCTACTGAATGGATCATTAACTGCAGAAACATAAGCTGACAGGGCCACTTTCAGTGCTCTCAAGAAAGTCGGGCTGATCTTGTCTGCGCTTCCAAGTGAACCCCTTCACACCCTACAAGATGGTGTGATCGTGGAACTTCGAGCTCGAGAACAACGTGCATTGAATGTTATCAGTGAGCAGAAGGTGAACAATACCCATATGTTAGTATAAAAGACATCCACGATTGATCTTCTTAAGAAGATCACAGAGAAGAATGAGCGCACAACAATTGTGGTGGTTGAGGCATGCTCGAATGTTCCAGAGTTGAACATCCCAGAAGATGCGCTAGTCAACACAAGAATTTGGAAGTTCGTTGCAGATGTGCACGATGTATGAACAGAGTTGGTTAAGGTTCAATTTTAACTGAACCTTAAGATCACAGAACTTGAGTTGAGGGCCCAGCATTCGACTCCACCAGAAGTCAGAGAGAAACGCGAGGCCACTGTCAAAGATGTCATTGTAGTTATCGATACCACAGTGAAGGATGCACTGCACTCTTTGAATAGGAACTCAAAGTAGTTACCAGTCTGTAGGAAGATCCCAACCTACAGAGGCTAGAAACTGAGGCATGGGAACTGCAGCAGAGATATGACGAGGTCAAAGTGACGACGCGCACCATTGCCATCATGCAGAGGTTGGCGAAGCTGCAGGAAGCAAAGGAACTCAAGGAATAGGTGGACACAGCACAGCACAAGGAAGCAGTATTGAAGGCCAGGCTAGGGCCTTGGTTAGACAAAGCATATGTGCTCATAGCCACCATTCAAGGAAAACTGGCTAGTCTGCAGGAAACACAACATAAAATACAGACGGACAGCATCGGACCAGCAACAAAGCAACTAGTAGAGTAGGTGAAGCAGGCGGCGACGTAGTGTACCACCGAGGTTGCAGTATTCCAAGTAGAGTTGGGAGGTCTTCACGATAAGATCTCTACACTAGTGGAGTGACTCAGGGCAAGTCACCAGATTTGTGTTGGGAGCCTTCTGGGAACAGGTCCCCTAGGGTCAATTTTGGGGTTAAAAGCCTAATTTTTGGGGCTAAAGGCTCAAGTTTTGTATAAAGAATGTAAAGTCCCCACATTTTTTTGTCACGGAGAGTGAAGATGTAAAGAGTCAAAAAGGGTTTCCAACCTTAGTTTAGGTAACTTGTGTCGGCTTTATGAGATCCACCCTTCGTCCACAGACCATGGGAATGTGTAAAAAGGGAGAGTATTAGAAGAGTCTAAGCAGTTCTTAGTAAGTTTTTGGGCAATTGATTGATGTAATGGTCTATGAGGGCTAAGAGCGAAGACTCTTAGCATAAGAAAGAGGCTTTGCAGCTGAGTGTACAGAGGCCTAGGGTAGAAGTCCGCAGCTGAGTGCATGGACCCTTACAGCTAATTGCGCAAGGAATTTAGAGACTGTACCGAAGATTTGAAACATCAATAAAGAGAATTATTTTGGAGATACCTGTGTATGAGCTATTTCACTTTTGTTATGAATATATGTGGTTATGTTATGTTGAACACTAGATTTATGATTTAATGTTGTATTAATGCATGAATATATGTGTTTCACTTTGTCATATGAACACAAGTAAGAATATATATTTACATAAGATAATCATAATGCATGTTGAAGTTATCCAATAGTTTAGCTAATATGGGTAGACACAGAAATTAAGGTTAATTATAGAGACATGTAAGTGTCTAAATTGCCTATTTAGGGTATGTGAAGGACGATCACAGACCTTCGCGAAGGTCTCAAAGCTGAATAAGAGAAATATATCAATAAGCCCTAAAGGGCTTATCAGTCTGCGCGGAGGAAGGGTTAGGTTATAAAACGACATCACAACTATCTCAAGGTGCAGAAACTTGGTTCCTACATCCCCCCATACTGCTTCGGGTGAGACTTCAGTCTACACTCCGCTGATTGATGCCAAAAAGGCCAGTAGTGTAGGGATTTGCTTGGCTAATCAATGTTGAATCTAGTTCAGGGCCCATCGAGCCAACAACTTTGACGAATGGCACGATTACAAAAGGATGATGAGGACACGATTTGGTCATCCTAAAGTACAGGTAACTGAGAAGTATGATGGGAGGAATGATCCGCATGATCATTTGGCCAAATGGACTAAGGTATATGGAATGGAGCCGCAACCATAATGGGTGTATTTATTCTGTCACACTCTATACATAATACCTATGAATTGGTATTTGGAAACAGAGCTCTGTCACGGCACCGCGAAGTGGGATGCCTTAAGATAAGGGTTCGTGAGGTCATTCATCTTTGAAGATGGGTTCGAAAGCATTGATGAGGCACTACAGGAGGTTAAGGCAGTGATCTTCCGAATCCTTCAGGATCCTTTGGAATTATTTCCACCAAATTGGAGCACCTAGTTGCGCCATGCGCTGGAATGCTATAATATGACTGTTGAAGTGGATGTTGAGGATCTAAGGAATATCAATATCCTGGAGGTAGAAGGCCATCGCGAGGTTGAGGGACCGCAGATAAAGAATCCAGAAATCACCACGCCATTGAAAACTAGGCAAGTAAACATTGGCACAGAGGCGGAGCCGAAGTTTGCGAAGATTCGGGATTATTGGGATGATGCTACAGTAGATAAAGTCACTGAGTTTCTCCGCGAATATCAGGATTTATTCCCTACAAAAATTTCAAACTTGAAAGGCATCATAGGCGATTTGGGAGTGATGAAGGTAACTTTGAAATCAGACACGAAGCCCTTTAAGAGAGGCCATATCGCCGTAATCCCAAATATAAGGAAAAGTCTTCTTGGAGTTGCATAAGATGCTTGAGGCAAGTATTATTAAACCAGTGGAGGAATTTGATTGGGTGAGCCCAATGGTACTTCATGAAAAGATGTAGAAGGATGAAAGAAGGATTTGCGTAGATCTAAGAAAGCTTAACGATGCCTGTGCCCATGATCCTTTCCCGACACTGTTTACTGACAAAGTCCTAGACAATGTTGGAGGACAGGAGGCATATTCGTTTACTGATGGGTTCTCTAAATACCATCAGATCAATATCACGCTAGAAGACAAGAGTAAAACAACCTTTGCAATGGAATGGGGTTGTTTTCAGGGTACGATGATGCCCTTCAGAGTCAAGAATGCGTCGGTGATATTCTCTTGCGTAGTCATTGCAACATTGAAAGAGTTTATTCACAAATTTTTGGAGGTCTATTTAGATGAATGGTCAATGTTTGGGCTAGTCAAGCGCCATGTAGATAGTGTGCACTTAATGTTGGATACATGCTAAAATTATCAAATTGCGCTGAACCTGAAGAAGTGCGTGTTTTGTGTCCCCTTTGGTATTTTGTTGGGTCATGTGGTATGCAGGCAAAGACTCATGATGGACCCTGCCAAGCTCGCGGTAATAGTCAATTCGAAAGCACCAAGGAGTGTTAAACAGTTGCATGCAATGCTAGGCCATACCGGGTATTATTGAAATTTTATCAAAGCTTATGCTCATATTACCACGCCCATGGAGAAGTTTCTAAAGAAGGATGCTACATTCTATTGGAATGAAGAATGTCATCATAGTCTGGATGTCTTGAAGGAGAAAATGGTTACCGCGCCGAACTTGGTCTTCCCGAACTAGATGAAGGAATTCCATGTGCACATTGATTCCTTATGTATTGCATTGGGAGCAGTGTTGACACAGGCTGGCAAAGGAGAACTAGATCACCCTATAGCATCTGTAAGCAGAAAATTGCCAAAGGCTAAGAAGAATTACTCCACTACAGAGCTCAAAGGATTGGCTATTGTGTACGCGTTCCAAAAGTTCAGGCACTATCTGTTGGGTGGACATTTCAAGATGTACACAGACCACTATACCTTGAAGTACCTAGTCAATAAGCCTGGGTTGGAGGGGGGAATATGCAGATGGTTGTTGTTATTCCAAGAATATGATTTTGAGGTAATTGTGAAACAAGGAAGGTTGAATGCAGGGCCTGACCATCTGTCACACATTGAAACAGGAGAAGAGCCTACTAATTTGGAGCATGGGGTGCCCGACGCATAGCTCTTCACAGTGCACATAGCAGATAACCACTTCACAGATATTATCGATTTCTTAACTACAGGGACGACCCCAGAAGGATAAAATAATCAGTGGAAGAAATAGTTGGTGGTGCACGCGGAATATTTCTCTGTAATTGCAGGCTATTTGTATAAGATGGGATTGGATGAGATACTTTGACAATATGTGCCTGATTTTGAATGAAATAGTATCCTTCTTGAAGTTTATGGAGGAGCTGCGGGAGGGCATTATGCAGGACAGGAAACAACGCATAAAATTTTGTGCACTGGGTTGTGGCTATTGAAAAATGTGCAACAAGAAATGTTAAATTTAGAATATGCTAAAAATAGACCTGCTAAAAATAGCATGTCTAAAAATAGCAGTTTGGCCAGTGAGGTCATTGGCCACATTGGGTGAGAGGTGAAACTGCTAAAAATAGAAAGTTCTAAAAATAGCATTTCTGGGTCCCTTCCTATTTATAGCAGTCCCTAGTTTATCTATAGGAAGTAAAATTAATTTTGGTCTTAACAGCAGTTGAAAATATTAATTAATTAACTAATTAATTAATTCTTCATGAGTTAATTAGTTAAGGAAAAGCAAACTTGAAGTCTTTGTGAGAACATGCAATTATTTCTCCACTAATTAGGGAATGTGTCCTTAATTTCCTCCACTGATTGAGGGAATAAGTATGAGTTCTATAATGAGAGAATCACTTGACTTAGTTCTAACTAGTCAAGTCCAGTTAGATTATTTCAACAAGTTGTTAAACTAATAAAATATAGCTTGTTAATGATTGCATGCATGTGACAAATATTATTTTAAATAACTGAGGATTCAGTCATGGATAATTGATGCATGTCAATTCTGTCAGAAACCCAGTTGAGATCAGATGTGGGACAGTGTACTATCAGATGCTTGGATATTTCTAGTAAGTATTCCTTGCATGGAGAAGGATCTATTTCTAAGAGAAATATGTATTATAGGAGATTGGAGGACTTGTGGCCTATATATTGAGGCCTAGGTAGTCTATGATCTTCATCTTCTGATTATAGAGAGAGCATGATAGCTATTGAGTTGTTTCTTTTTGTATGTTGTTGAGGATCTCCACTTGATTGATAATACATGGTTGGGGTTTTATGCTGGTGCTTTCCCCTAGATATATCTTGTGTTATGTGTGATTATTTCTCTTGATCAGTTATGC
>APFE030376324.1:114074-141505 GCA_000404065.3 Pinus taeda | reverse complement strand
AGGGTCCCTATGTTGGTCCCTCAGCAGCTTTCTGTTGAGGCTGGACTTCCCCGAGAGACTAGGATTATGTGTTGGGTTGCAGTGATGGCCCGTCATCCTGAGGAGGGTACAAAGGTTGTTCGATTTCCACCTGAGTATTTTCGTTTGTTGGGGAACCAACTTTTCGTGATTAAGGACTTTCCATATGCTGGGATGGATTATCGTGGTGATCCAGACATGGCTCTTCCACCAGGAGAGCAATGGGATGATTCAGGTAAAATTATTTTCAACATTTTCTAAATTTTTAACTAATTTTTTTTGTTTTTAAATCGTCCAAAACTGACAGTAAAAAGTTTTAAATGTAGATGTGGCTCCATGGCAATTAACCGCTCTCCAACCCAATGAGAGAAGACACCCCGCTACAGCAGCACCGCCACAGGACCAATCAGAAGAGACCCTGACCGAATTGGAGCATCATCTAGAGTGTTTGACACTAGATATCCCAGAGACTAGTATAAATGATATTCCACTTAGGTTACAATGCTATGTGATTGGGGTCCCAGGACCTTTGAGGAATATCCCTTGTAGGGTGGCCCAAGCAGTGGTTTCTTATCGTGATCATCATCAGGGATAGGATGATCGCCTCTGTAGACTCATACGACATTTTATATCTTTTTGGACTATCATTTTTGTCGACCATAAGGTGTTTTTCAACCTATGATCGAAGACGATGTATATTTAACACACTTTATGCTATGATATATCACTATTACTGGCTATCTTGTATAACATGTTTATGGAATGTTTTTAAATTTATTGTCTTGATTATTGCAAATGTCTATTTAACATTCGAGAAGCAACTGCATCTGCTAATGTGTTTAAATATCTTGGAATATGCTAATATTCAATGTAGTCAAATTCACGTTCCAAGAGACAAACTCTCAAAAACAATCTTAATAACACTAGATTTCTAATGGCATAAACCCTGTTAAGCTGTAATACAACGAGTTCAAAATCTAACCTGACAATCAAACTTCGAATTCCAAATGAGATGGATTCAGATAATAACTCAATCACTGCACTATACTCTGCAATATTATTTGTTGTTTGATCCAGGCTTACCCCATGCATAGATACTAACTCGTCAGAGGGTGAATAGATAACCCAAGCTGCGGAAGAAATGTTTTGTGTACTACGACAAACACCATCAGCAAAACCAATGTACGTTTGAAGAGACGTCGACATCTGCAATATCAAGAGTAAAATCAAGATAAGTAGGAATAATGATAAAAACACTCTCTAAGCTAGGCACACTTTCAAATCTAAAACACACCAACTAGAAAGAAACTATTCTAATAAAAATCTCCACACCAAACTTTAAGCATAATATCTTTTCAGATAAAGCCCATTTCTGGGTCTACCTAAAGAGACACCGTCAAAATCTACTAATTCATAGGCCCCTTTTGCCAGCTTCCGCTTAACAACAAAAGGACCATGCCACATGGGTACAAATTTTCCAGCCCCTAGCTTATCGTTTGCTTGATCATATAGTAAAACTAGGTCACCTTCTGAAAAATTACGAGGTGTAATATTTCAGTCGTACTAAGCTTTTATTCATTTTGCATGAGTCTCGATTGCTAATGCAGCATCAAGTCAATTCTCATCTAGCTGAGCTAAGTACAACAAACGTTTCTCCTCTTCAGAAGTGGCTGGGAGTAATTATATGGCTATTTGCAATGACGGAATTTCGCATTCAATGGGTAACACTGCTTCCAACCCGTAAACTAGTTGAAAAGGAGTGAAACCAGTTGATGTTTTCATTGAGGTTCGATATGCCCAAAGCACTAAAAATAACATGTTATGCCAATTCGACCGATGAATACCAATGATTCGTTCGATCATAATGACTAGAACTTTATTGATTGCTTCAACCAAACCATTACCCTGTGGGTAATATCGAGTAGAACTATCGTGATGTAGGCCAAGTTGATCTGTTAGTTCATTGATCATGATGTTTCGAAAATGACTTCCATGTTCAGTAATAATCACTTGAGGAACACCTAATCTAGCAATTATATGATTGAAAACGAAAATTGTAGCAGTTTTGCCGTATGTCGAAAATGTAGGCATCGCCTCGGCCCACTTGGAAAAATAATCTACCGCAAGGATGATATACACATGCCCCCCGACTGAGTGAGCGTTACATGTAATAAAGTCGATACCCCACTTTGCGAAAGGATCGACGACAATTATAGGGTGGAGACAAGCAGGTGGAGCACGCATCTTACGATAAAAAATTTGGCAATTGTGGCATTTCCGGACTACATTGATACAACCTTTAAATGAGGATGGCCAGAAATAACCAACATGCAATATCTTTTGAGTTGTTGCATACCCAAACATATGACCGCCACATGCTCCAGAGTGACAGTCATTTAGAACCTTTTTAGCTTCTTCATGAGTTATACAACTTCGGAAAACAGAATCCGCCCCACGACGATAGAGTGTATCTCCAATAATATTGTACTGTTGGGATTGGAAATGTATTTTCCTTCGCTAAGATCGTGAGATTTCAGGCCGAAAAGTTTGGGTTTGGAGATAGACAATTATATCTCCATACCATGGATCAAGAGTGCTGATAAGAAACAAGGATTCATCCGCAATGGGTTCTTCCACCACAATTTCAGTATCAGTACGCGTGAAATCACACATCAGTTCCGCAAAAACCAAAGATTTCTTTGACTTGGATTTTTCAAATTCCAAGTCAAATTCCTGTAGGATAACTATCCATTTGGAATACTTGCCCCCTAGCAATTGTTTGGTCAAAATATACGTCATAGGGTTACCGTCAGAAATTACCGTGGTTTTGCGTAATAGGATGTAGTGACAAAATCTTTGGACAGCTTGAACAGCTGCCAAGGCCAATTTCTCCACATGCGAATATTTAAGCTCAGTCGAATTCAAAGTTCGACTAAGATAGTAAATCACATGTTCATTGTGGAATTCATCTTCCTAAACAAAAACCATCCTAATGGTGGAATGAGAAGTGGTGAGGTACAAGAAGTAATCCTGATTGTAGTTGGGAGGATGCAATAACAGTGCATGGGTCAACGCGTGTTTAAGTGCATCAAAAGATTTGTCAGCTATCTCATCCTAAAAGAATGGAGTGTTCTATTTCAACAACCTGGTAAAACCTTCCGTTATCTCGGTGTAGTTAGGAATGAAACGACGTAAAAAGTTTGCTTTCCCTTGCAAACTTTGGAGTTGGCAAAGAGTCGAAGGTAGAGGTAATTTGGCGATAACTTCAACTTTCGAGGGATCGACACGAATTCCAGCTTTTGAGACAACAAATCCCAGTAAATGACCTATTTCTATACAAAAAACACATATGTGTGGATTCAGCCTAATTCGATAATGCCTACATCTCATAAAGATTGCTCGTAAATGAGTGAGATGATCGGCTCTACGTAATGAATGAGCAGGTAAATCATCGAGATAAGGCTGCACAATGTGCTTAATGTCATGAAATGTGTAAGACATATCCCTTTGAAAAGTTGCTCCGGCGTTCTTCAATCCAAAAGGTAACTTGCAATAAGCAAATGTCCCCCATGAACAAATGAAAGTCGTTTTAGGTTGATCAGCAGGGAGTATGTTAATTTGATTGTAACTGGAAAAACCATCCATAAAGGAGAACATTTCATTGTCGGCACAATCATCAATAATTTGATCGATATAGGGGGTTGGATAATTGTCTTTAGGACAAGCTCGATTAATATCCCTATAATCAATACATATTCTTATCATTCCTTGATTTTTGTTAACAGGAACAATATTCGATACCCAATCCATCAAAGGAATTGGATAATTGAAACCTACTTGAAGTAATTTCTCAACTTCAGCTTTAACATCAGCAGCTTTTCTTGGATGTATTTGACGCAAACGTTGCCGGACAGGTTTAGCATCCGGGTAAGTTTTAATTTCATGGAAAACAATTGATGGATCGATTCCTGGCATTTCTTCATATGACTAGGCAAACATGTCACATAATTCTTGAAATAGGGCTTTATAAGTTTGGATTTCCTCGTCCGTACAGGAAGCACCTATATGAATGTTTTCAATAATTCTGGGTTTCACTGAAATGTAAATAGGAACTGTTCGAGAAATATTACCCAAATTCAACTCAGAATCAGGATGTTGCAATGGATTCTGTGGTTCTTTGACATAATCAACGGTAAAAATAGATGAGAAATCATTTTCAAAATGATCAAGCTCAAGTAAAAACGAAGATCGATGATGAAGATCTTCCCATGGTAGATCATCAACAGACAAAAGTTCACGAATCTACTCATCAGTATGAACAGGATCATAAAGAGTTGTTGAATATGAGGTTGAAATTGAAAGTGACTCCCCATGGACCACATTCATTGGATTGATTTCGGTTGAACAAGAGTCGGAAAACGACTGTACAGCCTGATATGCAACTTCAAAGGGACTCAAGGGCATTGCATCACCAAATGAGTCCACCTCAGAATCAGAAGGTACAATCCAAGGATCATCAAAAGAAATAGTGTTCAATGAAATCATATGAATGGTTGCAAAAGAAGGCGATATGTTAAGAGGAGGAAATGAAAAAGTTCCTAGTAAACCTGAATCTTTAATCAAACTTACCCCAACATCCTTATAAGGGATAGTTTTTTTACCGACATGTTGAATACTATCAGAAGAGGCTAGATCAGATGAAAAATAATTTAATTGGTCTATTGTAATTATCTTTCCATTATGAGGAAACTTAATAAGCCGAAAGACCGATGAAACAACAACAGTCATAGCGTAAGACCAACTGCGACCCAAAAGAAGGTTGTAATCTAGAGGGGCATCAACCACTTCCACATCTAGATTTACAGTTTTTCCTTCAATCCCTATAGGTAAATCCTACAAAATGCCAAAAGGATGAAACCCTCGGCCGTCAAAAGCCTTTAGAATCGTCGAGGATTGATTGAGTGTAGGAGAACCAAGTGATCTCCAGCACTGGATCGACATAATACACGTAGAAGATTCCTCATCAATCACAGTCAGAAAGCAAGGTATGTTTTTTACTAACACTGGGATCTGGAAAGCCATTTGATGAGGTAGGCGAGGTGTACTATTCTCTAAATCGAAGATTGTAAGGTTGGAATCCTGAATATCAACAGCTCCTATAGTAGATAATAGCAATTTACGCTATGTTGGGCATGATTGCAGCACCTCCAAAGTCGACATTGCTGAAGGAGAAATATCTAAATCTTCAACAATGTTATAGTTCTGAGTAGCTCTCGCATGTGGATTGAAAGCTAACTTTTGAAGTATACCTTTAACAAGCGGTTTGATTACTAAGTCTGGATTAGGTTTCTCGATCTGTAGCGGATCAGAACCAGAAGGAGTTGAAGTTGATGGGTTTGAATTAGAAGATTCTGCTTCCTTACCACCAACGAGATTCTTACTACCATAATCTTTCGATCGCATCACAATCCTGACATGGGACATCATCATAATGGGTTCTTCTGAGGCATTTGAGGAATAACCTATCATCTTACTATCTTGATTAGGAAAATGATCCTTCAAGACAGCAGGCATTTGAGAACCTTTGACAATTTTCGGAACCTCAGCTCGATGTGGACAATCTCTTGTAAAATGCTTCTCGTCACAAATGAGACAAGGATAGCGAGGTTTACGTTTCTCATCAGTAGGTTCATTTTTATCTGGTTTCTCTTTTGAGTTTTGTTTATTTTTCTTCTTCCCCTTCTTTTTACCGCCAGATTTTGATTTGGTCGTAGATGATTCTACGACATGGATATCGGCAGGAATTTCAGCGAAAGAGTCTCCTATCGGGGAATCTAATAAAGTTATAATAGGAGAAGAATTATTTGAATATTTCTTCTTGCTTTTGGTACTAACTGAACCAATCATACCATCAGTGGCATGAGACCCTGAAGGAGATACAATTACTTGATTTTGTTTCGGAAGGTCGGGGATTTTTTCATGTAAAGTACCCAACTGCGTATAAACGAGGTCAAGGTACTGAGCTTGAGAAATTACTTGCTCTTCAGTAACAAATCTTGCCTTAGCTACATCCTTAGTGATTTTAGGTAATAATGATTTAACAAACCATTATGCCAAAATTTGATCTGGAATAAAAACTTTCACTAAATGTCGTTGACGTCGCCATTCATGAATATGATCTGAAATATATGTGGACGTTGACTGTTTTAATGAAGTTAATAATTCCGTGCCATTGTCATATCTGACATCCAACTGAAAATGAGTTAAGAAAGAGGTGGCTAACTGACTAAAATTATAAAAAGAGCCTCGTGGTAACTCAATGTACCATTTGGTAGCAAGACCAATCAGAGTGTGTTGAAAAAGACGTAAGCGAATTGAATCATCAATAATAGAATTAGATGCACACCAAAGGTGATAAGTCATCACATGATTTGACAGATCTTCTCCTGACTTACCCTCAAACTTCGGTATATCACTGGGCAACTTATTAGGCATTGGCGGCCAATATGGAAGATATTAAATTGGATCGTTCGTAAGGTGCGACAAATCAGGTAAATCCAAAGTTGCAATAAAAGGTAACTGATGGTTAGGGTCTCGAAAATCTTGGGTCATAAGACCAGCTCCAGGAGGAGGATATCCAGGATAACCTGGAATTGGATTTGCATTAGGAATATTATATCCTCCCGGAAATCCAGGATTAACCAGACCAAACTGGGTTTGTTGAGGTTGTTGATAAGTATATCCAGGGTACAGTTGATACTGATAAACTGGGTTTTGCATAGCAGGACCATATTGATACTGTCCCTAGTACGGTTGATAAGTGAATTGCGGTTGACTTGTGACAACCGTATTTGGACCAAGTTGTCCTACAAGCATCTAAATCGAAGTCTGAACTGTAGGTCCTAACTGTGGTAAAGAGGTCTGAGGAGTTGATGCAGGAACAGTAGAAACCAGAGCTACCGATACTCCAGAAGTAGGTGGGGTAGATTGAACAGAAGCTACAGTAGTTGCAACAGGAGTTTGAGGCGGAGTTCCAGGTGAACTAGGCCCAAGCTGATGAACTACACCAAGTGCAGAAGTTTGAACAGTAGGCTGGACAGGTTGCTGGGTTGGACCAGAAACCAAAGATTGTCCAGGTTGACTTGATAACTACACATTAGGTTGCAAAATCTATTGAGTTTGAGATGGATCCCACACCATGTTCATTCCGGGGTATGGAGCCATAAAAGGTTGAGCATATTGAGGACCATAACCAAGTTGAGTGTAGGGCTGATAATTGAGATGTACGTTTCCAGCTCCTTGAACAAATGGTTGACCAGAAGGTGGTTGGAAACCTTGAGTTGGGTACTGACCTTGAGGTTGATAACCTTGAGGCATGTACTGAAACTAGGGTTGACCTTGAGGTATATATTGATACTGGGGTTGACCTTGAGGTATATATTGAGTCTGGGGTTGACCTTGAGGTATGTACTGTCCTTAAGGTTGCCCCCAGGTGGTATTTGACTACCTTGAGGTTGCCCCCCAGGTGGTAATTGAGCACCTTGCGGTTGCCCCCCAAGCGGTAACTGATTACCTTGAGGTTGCCCTCCAGGCGGTAACTGACTAACTTGAGGTTGCGGATTTGGAATAGTACCAAACATCATAATAATTTCTTCTACACTCAACAATGGAGTTCTTTTATTACCAGTTGATATCCCATGTTCAATGGGTTGAGGAGATGCTCCTCAAAAAGTACCAGTGAGTGACTAATACCCAGAAGGAACAGAAAGACTGCCATATAAAAAAAAAATTGGTGTTTGCAAAAACATGGATGACCGTTTTGACATATTCAAAGGAGGATAATAACCTCTGGGTGTAGGATGAAAATGAATACAAGGTGGTGAAAAATCAAGACCCGGATTTTCTAAAAAGTTTTCCAATGATACGTACCAAGCATCACTTCTAAAAGGACTGTAGAATATTGATTCACGCTCCCTAAGTTCTAAAGTTGGTTGATTTTTAGGGAGAGTTGTAACTTTGTCCGGACTAACAAGTTCTTCAATAGAAATGAGTCCAGAAGGAAGATTTTGGGTAATGACACTTCCTACCCTAGGTGAACCAGGACCACTAGAAGTTGGAGAAGCAAATCCTGAGGATGGAGTAGTAGCAGGTTTGGTTTCAGGTTCAGAAATTTCAGGTTCCTCAATTAATTCACTAGTAGGAGAGATACTACCAGTAACTTTGGAAAATGAAATTGGTTCAGAAATATACTATGTTGCTTGAACTAGATAATCAGGGTGAATAATTAAATATGATTCTCCAGCTTCTGGTGACCCAACTCTACTGTCACTAGGTGATACAAGAGCTCGTAGCCCTTCAAGTTGACTTGGTGTATATTCAAGAGATTGCCCCCGAAGTCTACGTGATTGTCTCGGTAATTCAACCACGATTAAATATTTAATTACTTCACACGTAAACAAAGAAAATCTAAATAAAACCACCTAGAGTCTCTAAAGAACCAAACAATTGAATCACACGCCTAAAAAATCTAAGACTTAAAAACACACACAAACAATAACTTTCCATACTGAAAACACTAGTTGGTGATGAAATCCAACGTCACAGAATTCAACACAGAAATGGTGGTTGGAACAGTTACCCCGACAACCTGCTTAATGAAACAGACTTGCACAAGTTTCTTCACAAAACTGTAGAAATTTTGAATAATATGACACATATTCACAGGGAGTATCCCAATTATACACTATTGCGGAATACATGCATAATACATAACCTCCTCTACGTTGATCATCAATTTACAGAAGCAGAAACATTAACATGGGAACATAGAAGCATCAATCACACATATCAACACAGTAGTTTCCCGGGGAAAGCATCTCGCTAAAAACCCCAACTATCTGTATGTTATATTGATTGAGAACATGTAACAATACATAGTACAATACTCTTCACAAGTATCCGGCATTATCTCCACCTGTTGCACACAATACAACTCAGATCTGATCTCCAAATCTCCTCCGCTGCTTTGCCTGCCTCCGCTGCGCAATCCTTCAAGAGAATGGATGATAATGGCTGAACCATTCACGTGTTTCCCTTGTGTAACACTATGCAATCCTCATTGGCAACTCAATCCCACTGATTGTGCAAATAACATGCACAACTATTGTCACAACTGACAGTTGCCTTGTCCTTTCACTCATCTCTAACACTTGTCTCTACTGAACTGTCCATGCACTGAGTTAACTGATGTATTCTTTAGTTGATTTATGAGTTAATAATTAGTGAATGAATTAATAACTAATTCACACCACTCATCACTTATTCTATTGATCAGTTAGACTAAATACAACTAGTTCAACTAAGTCAAACTGAACACAACTCCATTAACTGCTCAATCAACTCCACAGAACTCAATCACTGAAGTCCTCCATGCAATAGCTCAAGTAACCCATAAGAACCACGTATTTCCTTCATGCAATTGCATGTGCCACATCTGTAGCTCCAAGAGAATAATATAATGTTTATATTCTAAATATTATTAAGGGCTAATAATATTCGACTGTTCTATATTTAGACTGACAGTGCCTCCGTTGTTGTCTAAAAATAAAAGTCCATCTATTTTTACCAACATGACCAATCATCCATATACAGCATCCTACAACTCATAGACCATGATCCATATGTCTAAAAATATACTTTGCGCCATAATTTGCCTGCGGAACCACTTAGTGAAGGTGACTCCTTTCCACTAAGCTCCATCATCTTGTTGCATTCTCAACAAGCATTTCTTGTTGCACACTTTTCAACAAAAACTGTCTCGAGTGAAAAGAACCCCCCAAAGAATCCAAGTGAGTCTAGTCGACGTCTGCTCCAGGTACAGTGAGACCAGTCCTTCACCGTCACCTTAGGAAAGAATCTTAATATTATGGTCACTAAGGTTACCAACAGTAACAAATACAACTGGGGGAACAGTCTATGATCCGATTTACGTGCAAGGGCAGAGTAACAAAGCTCAATCCCATTGAAGGCTCCTTGACATGATCAATCTGAGGTTTACCAACAAGCGGCCCCAGGCTCCTCGACAATGGTTAATTCGAGGTTCACCGTTTTTAATACGCGCAAATCTTCTATCTTTCCCTATGAGACAGACTTGATTGTCTCAAAGGTTCGAACATGATCTCGTGATTGACTCCTTTAAGATGAGCTTCCCAGATTATATCAATTACAATTGGATTTATTTCCTACCGCAAGATATAGCTACTTGTTTGTTTTAACTATCTTGGAGATTTAATTACTCCCTACTCCAAGATACTAGCCTAAGCTATATTGGTGATAAAAGCCCTAGAAACAAAAAGATTGGTAGATCAATTTTAATCAAGCGTTACTTTTATGGGTTGTTTCTTACGTCAATAGGTATGGAGATGAAACTTTGATGGTGTGAAGAGTCGACTCCAAAAACACTAAAAAAATGCACCTAAAATGATAAACAATTCATTTTTCCTTTCAATGAATCTCTAGCTAAAAGAAAGAGTTGAGAATGCAATTCCTTGAAAAAAAAATCTTTCCTTCAACATGTAAATGAAAAGAAAATCTTTTTCTTTTTCAATAAACTCAAAACAAGACTACTAATTATGCTCACAACAATAAATCCATTTTTCTTCTTCAACACTCAAAACTACAGAAAACAATTCTTTCAAAAGAGATTCTACAATTTCTAGAAAACACTCAAAACTATGAAAAATTAATCCTGAGATCTAAAAACTTCTAAAAACCTAATCGAAATAAAAGCTTCAAATGTTTTTGAGGACGTTTTACTTAGTTATTTATTAAACTAAGGATTAATTCATTAAGAATAACAAATCAATCAAAAAACACCCAACTATGTTTTCTTTTATAAAAATGAAATTCACAACTTACGACCAAGTTCGTTCAAAGATTTGCAAAGAGAAACGAAACTATTTCTCACCAAGGGAATATTTCACAAACCAACCAGACTTATCAAGAAGAGAAAACATACCAGGGTGATCTAAGGTTTCTTAGGCTTCTAATATTTAAGTCACTACAGGGACCGAGTGAAAACCAATCCAGGCATGCAAAACTTCTAGAAAATCATCTAAAACAAAAACACCAATGGAACTTACTCACAAGAGACTTTTGATAGGACACATGTAGATCTAGGCAGAGACTAAAAGTAATAAATAGATCCTAACTTAACTGGATGAAATTTTTTTAGGTTTTTCAAAAAAAATTATAGGGTCCGCAGGCTTCCAATATAACCAGATGCGGTACTGCTCTGTGCACTAAAGCAACAGTGTGGGGATGTTCGCACTGTATTATAAACAGAACGTGCGGTCCTCTTGAAAATTTCAAAAAAACAAAAAAAAATCTAGAACCTAAAAACTACCCAATCCCACACACATCAAGCAAAAACCAGAAACAAAAACAAGTTTCTCAAGTCAAAGACAAAGGAAAATCAAAAAACGAAATTCAGTTCCCCAGTGGAGTCGCCAATTTGTTGGCCGGATAAATCGATGTTGCAGACAAGGCCGATCTCTCTAGTATCAACAGATATCTAGAAACAAGCAGGACAAGCAAATCTACCTTTCTCTAAACATATTGCGATTCATTAATAAAAACTAAAGAGGTGTTTAGACCCTACCTTAAGTCCAACGCTAGTTTGTGGCAGCCATGCTCCAACCATCTGAAAGAGTTTCCTTTTAAGAACCTGCAATCACAAACAAGCACAGATCAAATAACACTTTCATAGCTAATATAATAAATCATGTTCATCATGGTGATCAAGGAATCCATGAAATAAACCATAAAACACAACTTATTGAGAAAAATAAACTTGATTGTATTAACTTTGAAATAGAAGAACTTTACAAACTTTGGTGCCTTGATGTTGTACAAGCTCTTCCCAAGGTCAAAAAAGGAATCTCCTCTACTTTGACAAGCCTCACTCTCTTCCAAATGAGATCAAAAAGGTATGTAATATCTCCTCTCAAAATCTCAATTAGGAAGACTAAGTTCCAGTAGAATTTCACAATATTCAGCTTTCAACCTCCCCAGTAACCAACCCAATGCTTCATTTTATAGTGCAAAGGAAGGAGGTTACATGTCCACCATTGAAGGGATAGAGTCCTCCTTCAAAGGGATAAGCTACTCACATCAAGGGGTTAGCTCCTTAAGGTATGGGATGCATGAACCTTTAAGGAGCGAACTTGCCACCTCAAGATTCCCTCTAGAAGCTTCCATAAATGACTCAAAGTGAGGTTTAAGAATGTACTTGTGCCTTTTAAACTTTTACAGGGGTCCGCACCCATAACACAGAGACAGAGCAGTCAGGTGCACAGGGGACATGATCAATAGGTGCGGGACCACAGGTAATGCTAAGAGAAAGTGCAACAGGACTGATCCCTTTCAACCTAGAACTCAACTTCACCTTCCTCTCCCTTTGAATTGTTGGAACCTCTCATACTCACTCCTTGACTCACCGCATCAGTCACACCCTTGCTATTGACAGAGTTATCTTACTTGCCTCTGTGGGAGATCGTGATCAAGGCATTACCTTACGACCCATTATTGGGACTCCTACACCAAACGGTCTGAGGTATAATTGCAGCTTGTTACTGGAGATATCCCCTGGATATGTTGGTGGATCTAGCACATCAACATTTCTTGCACTAGAAGCAGGGCCTGATGACAAGAAGTGTCCTCTCATCGAGTTTTGAACCTTTGCATATCTTTCATGGAATCTTGCATTATTCTTCCTCCGAGGTGTTTTTCGAATCATGAAGATGTCTCCATCTCAGGGAAGCTTTTCAGTCTCTTGTCCATTCACACGTATGATGGTGAAGGCAAAGTGACCTAACCTGAGCACTTACCTAACTTCCTTTCCATGATTTATGAGGAAGATGAGTTTATTGACGAATAGGCTGTTTGCTGCTTTCATTCACACTTCGCGAATCCCCATTTCGTTGGGTGCTCAACATACCTACTGACACCGTGCACTCATGTGAGGATTTTTGTGATCTTATTGAAGACACGTTCCATGATTTTTATCGAGACCATCTTGACCGGAAACTCTTACAGCAACGGAGGGCTCCCCATGAATCTGAACTCTAGTTGTCTTCAGTGTCATATATTTCTTGTATGCTGGTCTGCACAATTGAGTTACTCTTGGACCAAGCCTCCACCCACATGGGGCTACCAATGCATCGATGGTTGCATTGGAAGTATCACTTCATGTGATTAAGCCCATGCATCGTTAGTGTAGGAGTAGGAGTAGTGTTTTCTTTCATTTGTTTGCTTGAATGCTTGTTTGCTTTCATGTTTTGATTGCTTGTTTGTTTACTTGCTTCACTTTCATTTTTTCTTCTGCTCTTGCTTTGCTTTGTTGATTGTTAGTTTGTTTGCTTGTTTCGTTCATAGGTTAGTTTTGCATGAAACCATGCGTGACTCATGAAACGAGCTGGACAAAGTACAAGAGGGTTTTTACAACTATCGCTACTTGGTTATATGTCATCTTGCCTCTGTATGATGAACTTGTTACTCTTATTCCATGATATTTCAAAGGAAAATACGTACTATTCGAAGTGAACCTTGGTGTAAACATAACGCTTGCACGCTAACTAGTTTCACCTTCTCTAGTCGATTGTTTTTGGGTTAACCCTTTTCAGCTCAGTCAAGTAGAGCAAGGTGAGGGGGAAAACCTTAACAGGCACGTCAAAGATATAATAAAATAATTCTATGCTGGAACAACCTCTTCTGCTCTCAATAAGTCAAGATCCCTCTTTCGCCTCTGAAATGAATAAGTGTTATGCATAGTGAAAAAAATGAAAAAATGAAAAGTAAAAAAAAATCAAAACGAAAAATGAATAAAGCGAAAGAAGAGAAAGGATTCCTAGGTAGGGAGGTGATGCAAGTAACTATGTCGGGTACTAACTAGGCTCATTGACAGCGAAGCCATGATTGTGTTCCTATGTGACTCCACCGAGGTACTGTTTAGACCTGCTGGTAGTGGAGCAACACTAGAGATGAAACTTAGACTTTGGTGACTATATTGCTTGTGCACTTATATACCTTTCAACCCCAATTGAAACAACTGTGTTGTCTTGACTTGGAATGTGTGTCAATTGACCAAGAGTCTGGCAAATGCTACATCTTACATCAAGCTAGTGTGAAGCCAAGATGAGCTAAGAATTGAACAATACTTCCGGAGGTGTTAGACCCATTTTCATGAACAAGGTCCATTCAGAAAGATGGAGTTCTACCAGTGTGTCACCAAGTGTTGTAGCAGCTACAACCCTCCAAAATTTTGCCTTAGCCTATTTTGGAGCCTCCCTACCAACCTTCAAAGCAACTTTCCTTGCTTCGTCAAGTCCTTAAGGTTCAATGTATTTCTCGCTCAAAGGCAGCGTGTCGATCAGAGTTTGATCTTTTCCCTTCACAGGCTGCTCATCTGTACTTGGTCTAGCTATAGGCTGAGCACCTTCCCAATGAAATTTTTTCATTTTTGGAGGCAAACCAACCTTTCCCTCTAGGAATTGTACAATTCCCTCTGACAGCCTATTGGGCTCCAGGATTTCGCAATCCTGCGAGCTAACCCTCCCAACAGGATTTGCACAATTTTTCCCATCAATAGGTAGTTCAACCCAGGATTTGCAAAAATCTAGGCAACGGTCAGCTATTGGGGCTAGAAATTGCACAATCCCCTTGGGCAATCAACTTAGTTTATAGTCAGGAATGCACATTTTTTCTCCAACAGTCAAGCAGTCTCTTACATGTGCAACTGAGTTGACCGATTCCCTCCACGACTGAGCAAAACAAACTTGCATGCATGGGCTGCTTCTCCCAAGGCAACATGCAAAGGTATCCCTTGTTTTAGGGATCTATGTTTAGCATTTGGAGGTTACATGCAAGGAATAATTCAAAACGTTCCTCCAAGTGTCGCTTCTCCTATATTAGTGGCATGTGCGTCACAACCTCGATGCTATCAAAACTCATCAGCCAAATGTTGCATAGCTCATTCTTCACATCAACCTTGTAGCTCTGGCATCCCACATCACATCTAGGAGCAGTCGACACATTCAGCTCAGTTATTTTGGGGCAAGCTCGCTTCCCATGCCTTGTGCTACATTTCTGTTGCTTTTTGTGTATTTTCTTGTGTGAGTGTTGTTTTCTTGATTTCTTTGAACCCCTGTTATTGTTTAAACATAGTGTAGCTTGTCCTAGCTCTGTTTTAATTTCCGTTGCTATCTCACTATTGTCACATGCATGAAAAATTTTTTCACAGACATTTGCCCAACCAGCGAACTGCCTCACCCACATGCATGTTGATCTATTTTCTCAATCTTCCATTCATGTTTTGCATGCACTATTTATCACTTATGCTATCACTTAGTGTCATCATGCATTTCATTGACTTACTTGTTTTCAGTTGCCCATCGGTGAGTCAGGCCAACCTTGGCCCGGTCTCTGCCTTCACCAAGGCTGCACTGCGCAGTCTGGAGAAGGAAGGCTCACCTTCCTCTCCATATTTGTGCATTCTGACCTAGCACTAGCCTCCTGGACTGAATTACACACTTCTGGAGGTTAGTGGTTGCTTGGCCCAATAATTTGTGCAAATATGCCCCTGGGCCAGCTGTCCTTCCAGCTGGGATTGCTCATTGCGCAATCCCAATAGCCAAATGCCCGAATGGACTTTTCATTGCACAATTCTAGCAATGAGTCAGACTCTAAACAACCTATATTATTCCTTGTGTAGTCTTGACAGTGGATCTCCTGACCTCACGGCCGAAATTGCGCAACCTTCATGATCATTCAACTAGGTATGTTGGAAGTCAGTTCTCATGTTCATTTTGGTTTTTGACTGAAATATTGCTTGCTATGAGTGTTTTCATGTCTCCAGGTATCATAGGTGTTCATCTACCTCTCAGCAATATAGGTACAATGGTTTCCAAGAAAGCAGAGATGAAGACATCGTTCAGAGCATGCTTGGGGATGCAGTCAATCAAGTGTCCATGGGCTTACTACTCACGAAGACATCAATTTGTTCATGGAAAATGATATCAAGCAGCAGCATCACAGCGAGCAGCATCGTGAATAGCAACTGAAGGCAACATACTGAATGCAGCAAACATAAAAGGTTGTTGACAACATAGAGGCAAAGAAAAGTTACAAGATCAAGCAGATCCAATGATAACGAAAGCAACTTTGGGGACTTAAGCTATGAAGTGAGGGCGTGCCAAGAAGATCATGCGAAGGCAAAAGATGGAACAAAGAAGGAGTTCCATGTGTTGAAGTAGCAACTCAGTATGAACATGAAGTTGCACAGACAATCCAATGAGTTGCAGTAGGAAGAGGAACAACAGTGGGCGCAACATGCACTCGCGGATGAAATTACGCTAGTACGAGTTAAGGATCTATCCCAACAACTGACATAGAGCAGACATGGTGAGAAGTGTTTTTTATCGCACGCAAAGGATCCAACAACATGCATGTCATTGAGCGCACGTGTGCAATCCAAACCATTCAACACACTCACCACATATTGTAACGCGCCTTGGGTTCTCCACTACACGGATCTAGTACACCTATTTAGTGGAGCAAGTGGATGTGGCTGTAACGTTCTACTGATAAGGCTAGTAGGTTTACATGGGGTATTGTATGATTGTGATTTACACTTCTTTATATAATAAAAGCCAACACATTTTCATGCATATGTTATTGTAGTTGGACTGCTCTGGTTACCTTAATGATATATGTTGTTTAACTTACGTACTTGTGTATGAATTGATTCACATGCAATTATATGAATCTTGTTGTTAATATGCTGCATATGTTGTTAATGATGTCACCGTCCGTGTCGACTGCTCTGTCGCACACCGGACAAACCTTTCTTTGAACCTTGTTATATCAGCCGTTACACTCGTCTCGGACTGATCCATGAGTGTTGCTCATTTTATCTTACCTTGTATGTTGGGACTGTCGCATCTATGTCGACTGCTCTACCGGAAGTTGTGCATGTCCTTTGTGTTGTGTGTTCCTAGCCGAGTTGGGAATGATCCCTTTAAACCTGGAACTCACCTTCACCTTCCTCTCCCTTTGAAGTGTTGGAATGTCTCATACTCATTCCTTGACTCACTTCATCAGTCACACCCTTGCTACTGACAGAGTTATCTTACTTGCCTATGTGTGACATCGCAGTCAAGGAATTACCTTACGACCAACTGCTAGGACTCCTACACCAAACGGTCTGAGGTCTAATTGGGACTTGTTACTGGGGAGATCCCCTTGACATGTTGGTGGGTCCAACACCGTCAATAGACACATAATGAGAAAGACTCCACAACAATGGTATTAAATTGTTATATTTTGACAAAAAATATAGTAACAGGTACATAACGTCATAAAAAACTCATTGGAATGATCAATAATGTCGAACAGTTTTTGACCGTCACCAAAATAACCAAAAAAATAATTGGTGAGGGTCAATAAAATATCGTCACTAGAAGTGTCACCAAAGACAGAATTAGCGATGGGCCTTTAACGACCCTCATCAAAAGTGTCACCAAAGAGAGAATTAGTGAGAGGCCTTTAACAACCCCAACCAAAAGTGTCATTGAAAATGGCTTTGTTGACAAACGTTAAAGGACCATCACTATATACACTTGAAACAATGCTTTTTCAAAGACCTTCACCATATGCGACATTGGTGAGGGAGCTTAAAGGTCTGTCACAAGCATGAAGTGTCATCAAAAACTCATTGGAATGATCAATGATGAAGAACATTTTTTGACCATCACCAAAAGTAACCAAAAAGAGCATTGGTGAAGGTCAATAGAAGATCGTCACTAGAAGTGTCACCAAAGAGATAATTAATGATGGGCCTTTAACGACCCTCACCGAAAGTGTCACCAAAGAGAGAATTAGTGACGGGCCTTTAATGATCCTCACCAAATGTGCCATTGAAAATGGCTTTAGTGACAAAACTTAAAGGACCATCACTATATACACTTACAACAACACTTTTTTAAAGATCGTCACCATATGAAACATTGATGATAGACCTTAAAGGTTCTTCACAGGCATGACCCTCACCAATGACCTTTTTTCTTGTAGTGACTGTGCATGATTTGACAGCTAGGAGATGATTAAGAGGAGTAGGGGGAAAATTTTAAGGCTGAAATCTTTGAAGATCTACCACTGAATTAGTATTTATGGATGGATTTTGGGGAATTTGAATCCAAATTCACCTATAAATTACATGTGGCCATTGAGTTGTGATGTTTGTCATTTATGAATCCTCAGTTATTTGTAGCTTTAGTTGCCAACTCTCTGTTTGATACGATGCCTAAGGATACCTAGCAATTTATTCTCAGCACTATGTCTGGACCAAGTGAGACTGCAAGCACCGAAGGAACTATTGCCTCCGAGGGAGCGACTCCGGAAGTTGTAAGCATGGAGGCTCCAGCTCCTGTGCCTATGGTGTTGAGGTCACCTAGGTTGAAGCCTACACCAGTACGCAAGAATACCAAGACCAAGAAAGACAAGCAAAAGAGGCCAATGCCAGTGTGTGAGTCGCTGAGGAAGCACTCTACTACCCAAGCCCAGAAGAAAGATAAACATCTGGTGAAAGTCAAGGAGAAATTTGTAGATTTGGAGGCTGAAGAGGGCACGGAGGATATAGATGTTGAGGGCGTGGATCATATCACCAAATTTTCCGAGTACATTCCTCTGCATAAGGGAAAGGTGAAGGTCACTATGCACCCAGAAGCAGGGAAATTTCTCCTAAATATGCCCCTGCTACCAGAAAGTATCACCTTTGAAGGCCTGCGCCTCGCGTGGATTCCCCATTTGAAAATGGAATACTGGGATTTGGCAGAACATGAGAGGTTCCCCCACCTCACGACGAAGAACTATATGAATCAGGTGTACTATAAAGAATCTGGTGTCACTGCATTGGAGCTAGTCGAGTGGATTCGCAGAGTGAATCAGTCGAGGTTGCTGAACCTGCTGTGAGTGCACCACTACCACCGCTCCAACATCATTATCATCATTATCAAGTAATTTCTGACCTTGGTACATGATGGATGTTTGTGGCTAAGTGCACGATTCCCAATTACAAACATGTTGACCCATCGGATCATGCTCCTGCCACATTCAAGCTTGAATCCGGCCAAGGAGTTTGGTGGAAAAACTAGTGAACGCAAACTAGCAGAAAGGATGAAGGAGAATTTTAAGCTAGATAAGAAGTCGTGTGGGTACTCCATCACATCTATCACCAACCCTGCAGTGCAAGTTGCCACATAGATCCTCACTGGTAAGGTAATGAGGAAATGTCGGCGGACGAGGTTCTAGCACCAGTTATCTCATTAGTTGCATAGTGCATGAAAGGTGTGAAGTTTAACTGGTCGCACTACCTCTACAGAGAGTTCCTTGCGAATTGTCGTGAGGCTTGGGAGGAGAGAAAAACCTTCCACTACGCGTGTTTATTGCTCTACACCATGCTAGTAGCTTGGGAGCTACCGGAGGATAGCAAGTTTCCTCCCTTGGAGAAAGGATTGTCGAAGGCTGGACAGTTTGCCTCCCTTTGGGCCATAAAGGAATCCACGTAGGTCATAGAGACAAAAATTTTATGGGTGTTGATAGAGGAAAGCATTCGCATGGCCATCAACCAGAAGCCACAGTTGTCCTTGACTGTGTTTGATTAGTTATTGGAGTATGTGGAGTTTAAGGCATATTTCCTCAGCGTATATATCAGGGCGTAGAAGGATCGCATCAGAAGTGGTTTGATTTGCCTTATCTTGCCACGGACGATGCCATTCAGGATGTTATCAAGCGTGGTCAGCATATTGGCATTCTCCATCTGATATGGCTACAGGCACTAGCAAAGGCGTGGCGAGTTTCGCGAAGAAAAATAAGGAGGCATTAAGGAAAGTGATCCAGCAGCTAGCCAAGAAATGGAGAAAGGAGGCCGAGGAGAAGGTCCAGCTAGAAAAAGAGTGTATTGCAAAGCAGTAGGCCGAATAGGAGCAACATGACTCTGAATGGAGTGGTAAATCCCCTTCGCCCCAGACCGAGGAAGATGAGTAGTTAGAGCAGGGAGGTGGCATAAATGAAGGACAGATCACCCCCTTCTGGGTGAAGAGGTACAGGAATAGCAGAAGGAGGGGCCTCAGAAGAAGTTGAAAGTGATGAAGCCACCACTAGATCCCCTCACGCTCACAAAAGGTGATCTCGATGAGATCAGAGATAAGTTGCATGATACCACAGCGAAACTGTTGCAACAATTCGAATAAAAGCACCTGCAGTCCCTGAGCCCTCTTCAAAAGGATCTACATGAGCTGTAGATCCAGACCAGCAGGATCCCGGTGGGCACAGGGCAGGTGAGCGCTACACAGACAAGCTTGGCACCGAGGACTAGTCGGGCTCCAGAGATGGTCAAATCAGTGGATCTTCAGGCAGTCATACTACTAGAAGGATATTTAAGCGTGGAAGTAGCCAATGACAAGGTCATCGTGAGTACTTTGAAGAACACCAGCCTCAACCTCGCAACACTCCCCAACAATTATCTTCACATGCGACAGACAGGTGTGACAGCGGAGTTACGAGTGCAGGAGCAGCGCACTCTCAGCCTAGTTAGTGAATATTGGGTAAAAAATGAGCAAATGTTCGCAAAGAAGGCAGAGGCATTGAAGGAAAAGGAGACAATCCAGGTGCAGAGCGCCTAGCTGGTGTCCATGGTGGCAGAAGCATGCAGGAAAGTGCTGGAGTTGTACATACTGGAGGAGGTGCTGCTTCAAGCCAAGATTAGGAAACTTGCAATGGGTGTCCGCGATGCTAAGACAAAGGTGGCACAAATTCAGTCTGAGTTCAACTTGAAAATCAAAGAACTGGAGCTCAGGTCACAACCTTTGACCTCGCTAGAAGTTAGGGAATAGCACGAAGTAGTTGTTAAGGATGGAATAGCTACTATTTGAGCTAATTGTGGTGGTGGATTGCAAAGTGTTGTTTGAGCAGACCATGGAAGTAGTGAAATCCCTATAGGAAGATCACAACCTGCAAAGAATAAAAACAAAGACCTGCGAGCTTCAGCAACAGTACATTGAAGTGTAGGTGATGGAATGCACAATGGCTACAGTGCACCGCCTCACCAAGTTGCAAGAGGGAAAGCAACTCCTTGAACAAGTGGAAGTCGCGCAGAAAAAAGATGCATTCCTTAAGGAATGGTTGGACCCTTAGTTGGAAGACGCAAACCAAGCCTTCGCCAACATATAGGATAAGTTGGAAAACCTGCATCTTACACAACATAAAATCAAGCAGGACAGCAAAGGACCAGCCACAGAGCAACAAGTCGAAGAGGTAAAGCAAGCAACCACGTAGAGCGCATCTGAAGTAGAAGTGGTTCACTAGAGTTGGGGGACCTTCGCAGCAAGATCTTCGTGCCAGCTGAGTGACTCAAGGGCAAGTCACGATATTTGTTTTGGGGGCCTATTAGGATGGGGTCCCCTAGGTCATTTTTGGGGAAAAGCCCAAGTTTTGATGTAAAAAGATGTAAATCCTCTCACAAAATGTGGTCATGGAGCGTGTAGCTAATTAAGAGTCAGAAAAGGTTTTACCCTTCTTTTATGTAACTTGAGTCGACTTTTGAAGATCTACCCATGGTCCACAGACCATGGAATTGTATAAATAGGTGTGTCTTAGGGATGTCTAAGGCAAGGAAGAAGTTTTC
This sequence comes from Pinus taeda, assembly GCA_000404065.3. Classification (NCBI taxonomy): domain Eukaryota; kingdom Viridiplantae; phylum Streptophyta; class Pinopsida; order Pinales; family Pinaceae; genus Pinus; species Pinus taeda. Next base: position 119,748 of record APFE030376324.1, on the reverse strand, counting down.
TATGGGTATGAATGAAGAAATCTAGCGCCAAAGTAGATGTCTTAGAGGAGGGAAAGGCTCTATAGCTAAGTGTGCAAGGAAGTCTTGAGTCTGTAAGCTTAACTGAATATCAATAAAGAAGATTGTTGTAGAACTTCTTGTGTTTTATCTATTAACTTTTGTTATGTATGAATGTGCTTTATGTTGTGATGAATAGAGGTCTTATGAAATAATGATGTATTGATCCACAACTTTACTTGTTCTACATTGTTATCTGAATGTAATTAGTGTTAAGTGGTTATGCAAAGATTATAACACTTTATGTTAAATTTATCAAACACTTAAGTAGATCTGAGCGAATAATGGTCTAAGGGTAATCTAAAGAGTGCATAAGTAGATAATTGACCTATTCAGGGTCTGCAAAAGCCAATCGTAGACCTTCACGGAGATCCAAAGGTCAATTGGAGGAAGTTACAACAATAGGCTACAGGAGCATAGAGGTCTGCGCGAAGGCAGATCTAGGTCGCCAAAAGGATATCACACTGATCTCTGGGTGAAAAAACTTGGTTCTAGCATCCCCCCATACTACTTCGTGTGAGACTTCAGTTAGTGGATTGATGCCAAAAGGGCCAGTAGTGTAGGAATTGTTTGGCGCAACTAACTCTAAACCTAGTTCAGAACCCCCTAAGCCAACAATAGGCTCTCCCTCCTCAGTGTCCAACTCTTAAAAACCTTCGTGAAGCTCTTCTTTGTCAAGATCCAAGGGTTCATGTGGTTATTTTGACTTGTCCATATTCCCTTTCTACTGAAGCCCAGTGGGGTTTTTCCTCGGTGACAGACTCACTAGAACAGGTTGTGGTTTCTTTTGTTTCTCCTTAGTGACATATTGTTTATGCCTAGGCGACCGTGGCGTCGTAGGTACCAAAGGTGTAGCTTCCATGGCCGATGCGATTTCAGGGGCTGCAACTTTAGAGGTAGTGGCTTCAGAACTTGCAGATTCTGCGGGATTGGTGATCATCATTCTCTCGAAGATGATCTCGCGGTGCCACTCAAGTAAGTAGGTGAACTCTTGTCGGGCTAAAATATCCTCCCAAATTTTCTCAGACATACAACAATCTTTCTAGTAGTAAATTCTCTGAAAGAGAAGTGTTCTAATGCACACCAGCATGCTAGATTTATAGGTGATTTCAAATTCAAATCCGAACGTTCCCTCCAAATTCTGATCATAAACGCATCTTTGGTGGCATATCACCAAATATTTGCGCCATAAATGTGGCCTACCAGCTCCTCCTAATGGGATTTTCGCCTACCAATCGGCTATAGTGCACTCAACGGATATTTTTGGACCCTGTTGGACGGCACCACCCTCCATGGTGCAGTCCTCTTGATGCCGCTCCTCTTGGGGCACTTCTTGCTTCCATCGCGCAGCCCACTTACTTCATTTTTCCACTTCTTGGGCGGTGTAGTTTATATTCCCATACTTCCTTGCAGCTGCCTAGATTACTAAGACTCTCCCTCCATCATGTAGTCATTAAGCAAGGGTAGGATCCCCTTTATACAACTTCAATAGACTTCCATTTACTTTTCCTAGAAATAATTCCCCATTTAGGTTCACGAGTTGAACTACGCCACCATCCATAATTTCCTTGACTACATAGCATCCCAGCTAATGCATTTGAAACTTTCCAGGGAACTTCATGAATTTTCTGTCACAAAGTAGGACCAAATTATTCACTTGAAAGGTGTGCATCTTAATATGTCAATCATGCTAGGCCTTCTCGCACTCCTTCTGCACCTATTGGTGAAATCCATCTAAAAACCTGTCTTTGTCTAATTCCATCAACTATGTGAGGCACTCTTCCATAGTCTCGCGATCTGCCATATCTGTTAATGCTACAATCCACAGACTTGGCACAATATGCTCCATGGGCATCACAACCTCTACCCCATATACCAACCTGAACGGATTTTGGCCTGTCAACTTTTTACACGTCATCCTATATGCCCATAGGACCATTGATATGCGTACATCCCACCTCTGCGCGTTGCAGACCTTTGTCAACACATTCTTAGGGACTTTATTGAAGGCTTCCACCATACCATTAGCTTGAGGATGATAGGGCATACTCTTTTGATGATAAACCTGAAATTCTTCGAGCATCGCAGCAATTGTTTATGGTATGGGAGAGAGAGGGAAGAAGAGAGACACATATAGGGAGAGAGAGAGAGAGAGAGACGGTGGAGAGAGATGTAAGAAGAAAGAGACACACAGAGAATGTGTACCCCTATCAGTCATCAGTATCTTAGGACACCCAACCCTTGTTAAGACATATTCAAACAGAAACTTCACAGTTGTAGCAGCACTACAGTCTTTCACAACTGTGCTTCTGCCCATCTTGTCAAATACTCAGTCACAGTAATAATGTGTCGCATGCCCGAATTTTTCCTTGGTGGTTGTATCGGACCCACAAATTTAATCGCCCATTTGTCAAACATCTGCAATGAAATCTATGGATTTAAGGTCAATTCGTCCCTTCGCGATGGCTTCCCCATCCACTAACAAGCATCGCATGCCCTACAATGCACCTTAGAATCCTTATGCACCATTGGCCACCACAATCCCGCGCGCAAAATCTTCCGCATGGTTGCTTGGCCTGCATAGTTTCCTCCCACCACTCCTCCATGTGCTTCAGTGGGGATGCTAGATTGTTCAAACTCCAGAACATATCAACATAGTATTTCATCAGTGTGCAACTTATACAAGTGTTTGACAATCACAGAAAAATTAGTTGTGCGGACCAGTAACTCCTTTTTCTGCTGTGTAGAGTATCCTTCTGGGGTTGTGTGAGTGGTTAAAAACTGGATTATATCAACAAAATGATCATCAACGACACATACAACAAAGAGATGCACATCTGACAACCCTTCTTCAAAATTAGTTGGTTGTTCACCTGTCTCAATTCTGGATAGATGATCTGGTCCCACACTCAATCATCCTAGATTCAAAATTACCTCAAAACCATATTCCTGAAAAAACAACAACCACCTACAGATATTCCCCCCCAACACAAGCTTGTTGACCACGTATTTGAGAGATGAGTGATCTATGTACATTTTTAAATGCATGCCTAGCAGGTAATGTCAAAATTTTTGCAGCGCGTAGATCATCACCAACCCTTCGCGCTCTCTGGTTGTATAGTTATTTTCTGCCTTTGATAATTTCCTTCTTGCAAAGGCTATAGGATGATCAATTTCTCCTTCACCTGGCTGGGTTAATACCGCACCCAACGCAATATAGGAGGCATCCACATGAACATGAAAGTATTTCTTCCAGTCTAGGAATACCAAAATGGGCACAGTCACCATTTTTTCCTTTAACACATTCAAACTGTGTTGACACTCTTCATCCCAAAACAAAAGTCGTGTCCTTCTTCAGTAATTTCTCCATCAGTGCATTTATCTACGTGTTGGGCATGGAATCCCCCCAAGGCATGTTTTAGGGCTCAAAGCCCAAGTTTTGACTGAATTATGTTGTAAAGCTCTGCAAACTGCGGGCGCGAAGAGTATGATAGAGTCAGAGGGTTGTCTGCCCTAGTTTTGTAATGTAATGTCGGCCTACCCATGGTTCGCAGACCATGGGATTGTATAAATAAAGCGAGGCTCTAAGTGTAAAAGACAATGAAATAGTAGAAAGAAGCAAGAGTCTAAGTAACTAAGTGAAAAGTGTGTCTTTGGGTCGTAGTGTAGGAGAAGGCTCTACAACTGAGTGTGCAGAGGCCTAGTAGTCCGCAACTGAGTGCACAAGGTGGATTCGAGTCTGTAACCGAGGAAGGGATTAATAAAGAGAAGTTTTATCATAATTCTATGTATCTGTTCTTGGGTTAATGCATGTTTGATATACTTTGCAAACATATTGTTTATTTAATGCCCACCCCTGTATGAATGGTTTATATTGTTAAGTATAACTTAAAGCAGGGAAGTAGGCTAAGATAATCAACTAACATTGGAATATCAGTAAAGTCTTGAGTAATAACGCAGAAGCGCAGCATTCAGCCCTTGAGTAGGGTTGTGTGAAGGCAGTATCTCAGGCTGTGAGGTACAAGAAAATGCGCGAAGAAACTTGCGCACAAGGTCGAACCGCGGACCACTTGAACTCATCAAACATCTCTGGGGTGAGAAAACCTGGTTCTAGAACCCTCCCATACTACTTCGGGTGAGGTCTCAGTCCACGCTCCACATATTGGGCATTGAATGACCCCAAGGCATGTTTTGGGGCTCAAAGCCCAAGTTTTGACCGAATTGTGTTGTAAAGCTCCACGAACTGTGGGCGCGAAGAGTATGATAGAGTCACAGGGTTGTCCGCCCTAGTTTTGTGATGTAATGTTCACCTACTCATGGTTTGTGGACCATGGGATTGTATAAATAGAGTGAGGCTCTAAGTGTAAAAGATAGCATAGTAGTAGAAAGAAGCAAGAGTCTAAGTGACTAAGGCAAAGTGTGTCTTTGTGTCGTAGGGTAGGAGAAGGCTCTGTAGTTAAGTGTGCAGAGGCCTAGTAGTTTGTAGCTAAGTGTGCAGACCCCTGCAGCTGAGTGCACAGGGTTGAGTCGAATCTGTAACCGGGGAAGGGATTAATAAAGAGAAGTTTTATCATAATTTTGTGTATATGTTCTTGGGTTAATGCATGTTTGATATAATTTGCAAATATAATGTTTATTTACTGCACACCTATATGAATGGTTTATATTGTTAAGTATAACTTAAAGCTTGCAAGTAGGCTAAGATAATCAAGTAACATTTGAATATCAGTAAAGTCTTAGGTAATAATGCGGAAGCACAGAGTTCAACCCTTGAGTAGGGCTACGCGAAGGCAGTATGTTAGGCTGTGAAGTACAAGAAAGTGCGCAAAGCGACTTGCACGCAAGGTCGAACTGTGGACCACTTGAACTTATCAGACGTCTCTAGTGTGCGGAAGCCTGGTTCTATCACCCTCCCATACTACTTCGAGTGAGACCTCAGTCCGCGCTCCGCGAACTATTGCCAAAAGGGCCAGTAATACTGGGATTTGTTTGGTTAAATCACCTCTGAACCTCGATCAAGCCCCAACAAGCCAAAAAATGGTTTCGTTGATAGGACCGAGATTTGCATAAGAGATGTCTGATGTCGTATCACTGGAATCCGACAAAGAAAGGAATTGAAAAGTGGCTAGACAGGAAGATTCACGAGTTTGCGATGCAGGAAAATAGGAATCCGAAAGTATCAAAGGAAGTGTGGTTAGAGTGTTGAAAATAATACTGAGAGGGGGGTGAATCAGTATTATCTAGTCCTTTTGCTAAATCTTCTTTATTTACACTTTGAATTATTTTTGCATATCATTACCATAAAAAAATGAGCATGAACAAGAAAAACAGACAGTCAAATCAAAGAACACCAGATATAAGGTGGAAACCCAATGTGGGTGAAAACCACCTGCTGCAATATGTCTCTATCTTCTTTCAAATTAGAAACTCCTTTTACAATGGTCTTGTACTGGTGCAGTCCTTTACCAGTACGCAGGCTGCAACCTGCAGAGAGCTACAACTCTCTCTCGTTTTCCAGTCTCTCCTGGAAGGGAGCTACAACCCCCTACTTCTTTTCTTTCAAGGACCACTTTCATAAATTTTCAAACTGGATCCATAAATATCAAATGATCATCAA
>APFE030376324.1:91605-109537 GCA_000404065.3 Pinus taeda | reverse complement strand
GCGGAAGGATCGCGCTACACAGAGCCAGTGCCCGACTGTGACAGCGGCGACAATCTATACTGTATCTACAAGATAACTGTGTGAGATTAGGATTGGGTGAATCCAACAGTGAATGGTAGGATTTCGTGGGAGCGCAAAAGCTCCTGCATCTCAGATTCGGATGAGGAAATAGAACGATGGTAGAATTGGTTACATGAGGTAACCATGCACAACTGCAACATGATGATAAGGTCACTGAGCTGCGTGACAACAGAGGTTAGAGATCTGCCTATGTATCATGGGTTGAGAAAAGTGGATGATTTCCTGAACAAATTTGAAACAGAGGTGCCAGAATAACAACGGTTTGATGCTATGAAATGGGTACTGCATGCTACACCAGTAAGGTGGTGTGGTACACACGAGTGGAATTTTGAAGACTAGCACGAATGCAGAAGGATGATGCTCATGTGACTTGAAAAGCCTCAGATGCGAATGAAAGTCAGGCATGATAGATGAAACAACCTACGCGCCCACCTCTCCAGATGGGTACAGGCATATGATACGCAACCTGCATGAGCACAGAATGTCCTTGTGATAGGAAACGACACCAACAAGCAAGAGCGAGCAAGACGATGGTGTGAATGATGAATTATGATAAGGCCAAGCGCACCGAATATTATCCGCGTGGAATCCTTTGACAAAGTATGTGAAGTACTGAACACGGTCCACCATATGAGACGCACTGACTGGGACCTGCGCATACCAGAAGTTCTATGGGCTTATAGGACCATGTGCAAAACCCTGATAGCGTGGGCACTTCCGATGCTGAAGTATGAAGAAGATGCTGTAATCCCTATGGAGCATGAAAAGCCTAGTCCACGCATAGCAGCACCCGTAGATACGATGGTTCGCAAAGCCCGAAAAGAAGGAATCACACGGCCATAAGAAACATAACACATGGGACTTGAGGAAGAAATCCAACAGGGAAACCTTAGACTCCATGAACTTAAAAAAGAAAGGGTACAGTTAAGGAAGAAAAGTGCTTTGATGGACGCGGAAGTTAAGAAATTGGAGGACGAGATAAAGGAAGAGTTTCTCACCGAAAAAACTAGGATGGTAAGGCAAGGTGTGTACGATCATACTAATAAGTTTGAGAACTATCATTGTGAATTGGTTAGTCTGATGCCTTGGCTTGGACCACATATTACTAAGCGTAGTGACCAAGGTAGCGTGTTGCAAATGGGGAAGTGTGTGATGTTGACCACAACCATAGAAGGTGGGGATTCTCCAAGAACTGTGATGGATGACAGGATAGAGCTCTACGCGGGTGGCGCGACCACCTGACTAGCCAAGGGAAGGATAGTCTTAGCCCTCCAAGCTGTTGGAAGGGAGAGTGGGACTATAAACTATTCTTCCCATGAGCTGTATGATATGGGAGATGCACGCAGAAGAAAAGAGTCACATGATCCACGACCGCGCACAGGGGGCTACGCTGCCACACGAGTTAGACAGAAAGTGACTGTTGAAGTCATGATTCATGATGGGATGATCGATTTGAGGCAAAATGGAGTGGGCAATAGGAATTTAAGATGCAATTTATGGGAAAGATTTGGGAAAATCTATCTCCAAGGGAGCATCAATGAACCAGAATTGGGGGGAACGATCGAATTCGAATTCAAAAGCGTTATAAAATACAAAGGGATTCCCAACAAACAACACTTGGTCATTTTCGAATTGAGTGATCGAGTAGAGAAATGAGTATTGAGAGTGAAGCATTGATTGAGCCCCTGAATTCATGAGTGATAGATTGCATCACAACTACAATGACAACAACTAAGGATGGTTTGGGGATAGAAGAGGTAACACTCGGCGAGGCCACGCAGGCCGTAACTGTGGAGGATGTTCCAGAAAGTGTCGGGAATCTGGTAGAGATCTTGAAATCACCGCATACACCAAGACCAAAGAAGGATAAACAAGAAATGGCTCCTATACGCGTGTCCCCGCGGAACCCGTTGAGCAGCAAATTGTCGATGGAAGAGAAGGGGAAAGTTGTCATGATAGAAATAAATGAGGAAGAAGAAGATTTGCAGGCCCTTATCATCCTAGAGGAAGAAGACAAAGGCATGGAGGTGGATACTCAGCCTAGGCACTCCACGACAAAACTACCCGCCTATGTCCCTCCACGGAAAGGGAAGGCCAAAGTCCCCAAGGACCTGGATGATACCAAGAGTTCGCTCCAGACCCCGCTCCTCCAAGATGGCATTATGTTTGAAGGTAATTACCTAGGCCACGTGCTGACCATGAAATTTGAAGATTGGGACCTCGCTGACCACGAGAAATTCCCCCATCTAGAGATGGGAAACCTCATGAAGCAACACACCGCGGGGGTGGTAACAACATTAGAGCTACATAAATGGTTGTGTAGTGTGGAAAAGGTCAGGTTGTTGAACCTACTTTGGATGTCGCATTTCCACCGCCCCCCAATAGCCATTTTCGTCATCAGGCAGTTGCTCGGCCTAGTGTATGATGTGTATTTATGGCTGGAGGAGCTCATCCCCATCATGACAGACCTAATTCATCGCATTTCCCAATTTTCGTACAAAGGAAAGGACCTCGAAACCATATTGGAAGGAAAGGGCAGTGATTTTTCCCTCGAGAAGGCCATGAAGACGAAGTACAAGCTGGAAAAGAAGAAGAGGGGTTACACCATCTCCAAAATCATGGACAAAGCAGTACGTGTGGCAATCCAAATTCTAGCAAGAAAAGTTATGCAGAAGTGTCGCGCAGACGAGGTACCTACGCCAGTGATTGCACTGGCTGAGCAGTGCACGGAGGGGATCCAATTTAACTGGTCTAAATTCCTCTACCAAAAATTCTTAGATAATTTTCACGAAGCCCAGGAGGAGGGTAAAACCTTCCACTATGCATGGCTATTGGTGTCCATAGTGCTCATAGCAGGGGAATTGCTGGAGGATAGTCAATTCCCCACAATTGACAGAGATTTACCAAAGGCCGCAAAGTACGCTTCACTCTGGGCCACGAAGGATGTGACAAGGATACACGACATCAATATCTTCTGGGTGCTCATGGAGATGACCATCCGAATATGGATCAACTGTAAGCCATGGTTTACAACAGTCTACAAAGTTTTGCAGAATTCAAGGCAGACATGTACAACATCTTTATCAGGGCGTGCAAGAATTTAACGAAGCTGTGGACGAAGCTACCTTTTGTAGCCACTGACGACGCCATTTTTACAGTCTTGGAGGCATGGCCTCCAAAATGGCGTGCCCTAGACATTGCAAAACTCGAGAGGTTAGCAACGTAGAAGAAGAAAGACGATGCCAAGATGTGCATTGCACAATTGGTTGAGAAAAGGCGGAAGGAAACAACAGTGGCTGAGGTGCGGGCAGTGCGGGAAGAGGCACAAAAAGCCGCTGAATAGAAAAAGGTCATAGAAGCAGCAGAAGTAGCATAGGAAGCAACTGCAAATATGGGTGAGGACCAAGCAATGCCCTCGCAGGGACACGAGGCAGAGGAAGCAGAAGCAGTAGAAGGAATGCAGATCTAGTGACCACATCCACACAGTTGAAGTGCCAACGCCTGGTAGAGTGAGCAGGATCGAGCAAGAAGGTTAAGGCCTCAAAGTTGTCCGTTGACCCGATCACCCTAACCGAGGGTGATCTTCATGACATCGGCGAGACAGTGCGTGATGTCACCAATGAGGCTCTTCAAGATTTAATGCAGGAGCACCAGACTCTGTTGGGGGCCCTCAGAGCATAGTTGCAGGACTTACAGGTGTGCTCCCCTCAGGTTGGTACCCTTTCAACCAACCTCATAGTCGGATCCATGGTAGTAGAGCAGATGGTGTGCGCACGAATGATGAACAGGGTCGTGTTATCGGAAGGGGTTCTAGTGGAATCAAATGAGGACGACAAGCTATTAGTTAGCACGATGAAAGGTCTCGAGGTTAATCTCGTTGCCCTTCCACTCGAGACATTATATCTATTACAGGATGGGATAATGGTAGAGTTACACGCTAGGGAGAGTCGCACATTCCAAGTCCTCAGTGAGAAGAAGATAAACATGGAACAACTTAGCTTGCAGCGCGATGAATTGGTGTCACAAAATCAACAACTCGTCCAGGTGATAGGCAATGCTTGCCGCAACGTTCCAGAGCTAGCCATCCCAGCAGATATACCAGTAGAGGTGCAGATCCACAAGTTAGCAGTAGGACTCCGCAAGGCCAGGGAAGAAACGACAAAGGTTCAGCCAGAGCTAAATCTTCAGATCATCGAACTATGATTACAGGTGCAACCATCCACTCCCTCGGAAGTCAGTGAACAACGCGCTAAAACTATCACAACGGGATTGGAGGAAATCGGAGGTGTAGTGTGAGACTGCACCAGCATGTTGGAAGAATCACTTGAGGTCCACACAACTCTGCAGGAAAACCCCAACATACAACACTTGGAGACAAAGGCGCGAGAACTCCAACAACAATATGATAGTGTCTGAGGACTGCGCAGACATTGGTCCTCACCTAGCGACTTGCAAGGATGCAGCAGACTAAAGCACTGAACGAGCAGGTGGATGTGGCACGACACAAGGAGGCAGTTCTCAAAGTGCGCATCTAGCCTTGTATCGACAAGGCCTTCGCCATCACGGCAGACATCGAAGACAAGCTCGCGAAAATACAGGGGATGCACACATTGATGTAGAGAAGCACCCCAAACACAGAGCTCTTAGAACAATGCATGCAGCGAATATAGCAAATAGCAACTCAGTGTGCTACTGATCTCCACGTAGTTTGAAAACAGTTGGGGGGACTTCGTGCAAAGATTTTCGTGCCGACCGAGTGGCTTGAGGGCGAGTCATGATGTTTGTGTTGGGGGCCTTTTGGGCATGGAATCTCCCTAAGGCATGTTTTGGGGCTCAAAGCCCAAGTTTTGATCGAATTGTGTTGTAAAGCTCCATGAACTGCAGGCGTGAAGAGTATGATAGAGTCACAGGGTTGTCTTCCCTAGTTTTGTAATATAATGTCAGCCTACCCATGGTCTGTGAACCATGGGATTGTATAAATAGAGCGAGGCTCTAAGTGTAAAAGATAGTGAAGTAGTAGATAGAAGCAAGAGTCTAAGTGACTAAGTGCAAAGTGTGCCTTTGGGTCGTAGGGTAGGAGAGAGCTCTATAGCTAAGTGCGCATATGCCTAGTAGTCCATAGCTGACTGCGCAGACCCCTGCAACTAAGTGCGCAGGGCGAAGTCGAGTCTGTAACCAAGGAAGGGATTAATAAAAAGAAGTTTATCATAATTCTGTGTATCTGTTATTGGGTTAACGCATGTTTGATATAATTTACAAATATACTGTTTATTTACTACGTGCACCTATATTAATGGTTTATATTGTTAGGTATAACTTAAATCATGCAAGTAGGCTAAGATAATCAACTAACATTAAAATATCAGTAAAGTTTTGGGTAATAATGCAGAAGCACAACATTCAGCCTTGAGTAGGGTTGCACGAAGGATGTATCTCAGGCTGCTAGGTACAAGAAAGTGCACGAAGCGACTTGTGCACAGGATCGAACCGCGGACCACTTGAACTCATCAGACGTATCCAAGGTGCGAAAACCTAGTTCTAGCGCCCTCCCATACTACTTCAATGAGACCTCAGTCTACACTCCACAGACTATTGTCGAAAGGGCTAATAGTACCGCAATTTGTTTGGCTAAATCACCTCTGAACATGGGTCAAGCCCCAACAAGCCAACACTGCGCATAAACTTTGACAAACTTTTTATAGTAGTCAGTGTGGCCCGGCATTGCGCACAGCTATTTTACATTCTTTGGAGCCTCTAAATTAACAATCACAACTATCTTTGCTAGGTCTACTATCAATCTTTGCTTACATACCACATGGCCTAGCAAGATCCCATAAAGCACACAAATATACATTTCTTCAAGTTCAGGGAAATCTGGTATCTGCGACAAGTAACCAACATAAGGCACAAACTTGCAATGTGGTGCTTTACCAACCCAAAGATAGTCCAGTCATCAAAATAGACTTCTAACAAATTATGGATGAACTCTTTAAATGTTGCAAGTACAACCCTCGAAAAGATCACAGGCGCATTTTTCAGCCCAAATGGCATTATTGTATACTAGAAGCATCCCCACTATGTTGCGAAGGTCATCTTGCTACGATCCTCTGGCGCGATCTTAATCTGATGGTACCCTGAGAACCCATCAGTGAATGAATAAGCTTCCTATCCTCCAAGATTCTCCAAAAATTCATCTGTAAATGGTGTTGGAAACGAGTCACGAACACATGCATCATTGACCTTTATCAAATCTACACCTATCCTAATTTCACCTTGTTTCTTCTTTTCCTGAACAACAAAAGGGCTTACCCAATCAAACTCTCCCACTGGCTCAATGATTCCATCTTCTGGAATTTTTTCTACCTCTTTGTGCACCTTCTCCTTATACTTGGGATTTAGATGGTAGGGTCTCTATTTCACTCGCTTCGCATCAGGCTTTAGAGTGATCTTCATTACACCCAGATCCCCTACTAATCCCTTCAAAGTTGAGAACTTGGTAGGAAATAAGTCCTGGTATTCACACAGTAACTTAAAAACTTTATCAACTATATAGTCATCCCAATAATCACCTATCTTTACAAACTTAAGTTGTGCGTCGGATCCAATGTTTACTTGCCTAGTATTTAGGGGTTTGTTTATATCGGGTTTGCCACTTTAGGTCCTTCAACCTTGCGATGTCCTTCGGTCTATGGAATGTTGATATTTCGTGGATCCTCTCCTTCTTCTTCTGCAATCACATTATAGCATTCCAGCACGTGGCACAATTGTGTATTCCAGTCCAGTTGAACCCATTCTACCAGCTCTTCAGGTGCCCTAAATATATCAGCCTTAATTTCCTGGAGTGCTTCATCAATGCACTCAAATCCATCCTTAAAGCTCAAAGTTAACAAGAAACTTTCCCTTAAGATATCCCACTCAGTCATCCCATGGCGTAGCTTCATTTTCAAGTACCGGTTCATCGGAATAGTATCTAGGGTGTGACAAAATATATGTACCCATTTCGATTGAGGTTCCTCCCCCCAAGCTTTATTCCATCACACAAAATTCTCATGTGAATCATTCATGCCTGAATATTTTTGTGTCAGGCATGTATTCGCATACCTGAACCTTAGCTTCATCATTCGCAGGTACTCTTTCAATTCAACAAAGTTATCCTTATGCGTACCCCACCAATGGGAAGGTGTAGTGCGGAGTGCCAGATCAAATGCCTGGAATCGATGTTCCTCGTGAACCTCCCTTTCAAACTCATCCAAAAATAAATTAACCTCATTTAAACCATCATAATGATGGATATTTCTTACCTCTATGAATACGCATTACAACAATTTTTCCATCATATTACAACGTAGCGTAGAGACTTCATGCAACCTATTCTGCTAGTGCTCGTGTTCTTCGTCTGAATCTGAAGTACAAGAGTTGTCCCTATCCCACGTGATCTTCCCATCTGAAGTGGGATTGACTCAATCTTCGTCACGCTCACTAATCTTGTATATTTGATCCAAGTCGTCATCCAATTTATAGTCACAGACTGGTTCATTATAGCGCGCCCCCTAAACAAGATCCAATGGTACAATAACTCGCAGTGCCTTCCTTTCAAATGCCATCCTTCACTTCTTCAAGTTGATTACGAAATCTGTGGCGAAGGCCCAATCAATTCCCAAAAGCATAAGGTAAGGATTGTTGTCATTGACTATTTCAATTACTTCAAAGTCAACTAAAGCACTTTCTCCCTCAATGTTTATTGTTACCCTATATAATCGTCCCATAGGAATGATCTTTTGTTGATTGGCCATATGTAGCTATATAGGATACCACTGTAGCGCAATTCTTAGGTAGCACATTCACATCAAATGTGAGATTCAATATGACTTGACCCATTCATATTTGCCAATCTGCGTGGTCAACCTCATTTTGCGCCATGTCTGCTTCTTATGTTTTCCCAGTTCTCTCACAGTGCGTTGTTCTAAAGGAATATTAATTTTACCCGTACAGTTATTAATTAGCTCCTAGATCCCAATAGCAAGGGATCCACATCTTGCACTTCATTTTTTTCAATCAATTTCTCTTGGCTCCCTAATGTAGAAGCTTCAACAAAATTCTTCTTAGCCTCCATAAAAGTTTCTCTATCCCGATTGAGATCAAATACGACTTCCTTTTCGGCAGTCTTACGCACCTTTCCTTTTGTTTCTGGTTGCTTTCCTTTATCTTCTACTATGTCCATACCAGTTTGTGTTATGATATTGATGCTATGGTCCTCTTAGCATGGATCTGCCCTCATCATATGTATGTTTTGTGTAGGCTTTTTTGTTTTCTTCTCATGCATTTTGGCAATCAACAATGGACAATCCTCTATCACATCATCGAACTGTCTGTAGTATTGACAAGATGGATGTGTTGGGTTCTGAGAGTCACACGAAAAATGTCCAGCTTCTCCACAGTTGTAGAAAATAACTTGTCCACGACCTCTATTGGCCCCTCCTCCTCTTCCTCTTCCATGACCTTGAAATCCTCCTCACACTACACCCGCGCCCTAACCTTGAGGCCAATTTTTTGCTTGCATTCGATATGTAGGGGTCCTCTCCATCATCAATTCATAGCTTCGAAAATTTCTCTCATCATGCCCAACTGACTTATAGAAGGTATAAAACAACTACTGTCAGTTGCGTGCTTCCCAACTATTTGGAATATAATGCACTATAAGGGTACTCCTACAGTTGGTCCTGCAATATTCTTGGGTTTCAAAGGAACATGACTGCCTCCAATTAAGTAATTGTGATAAATAGGAAAGTGATCCTTATGATATCCCTTGTCTTTGCATTTTATACACCATAATTCAATGCACACCTCTAGCTGAGTTTCCTTTCCTGTCTTCAAGCTCTGCAACTCCATATGCAGGCTTGCCAGCTGTGATTGAATATGTTGTACTCCAACGTTCGTATCCTACATTAGTGAGGCTTCCAATCTCATTGTGGACTCTACAACCTTTTCTTGTGTTCCTAGATTTTGTTGTGATAATGGTAATCTCAGATGAAGAAATAGCGAAGCAATGTACCAGTCTCTATGTTGATCATCTGCGATATTCATATTAGCCTGTCAGATCAAGCATTTTAGCCTCTGATCGAAATCCCATGAGGACTCATTTACCCTTTGTTTTATTTCCTTAAACTCAGTTACAGACTGCGCCTGAGACTTAGGCTTCTTAAACTCATTGTTTAATGCCTACTGAGTCTTTTCCATCATCGCTCCAGGTCTATCTGTACAGAACTTGATGTACCAAGTCAATGCTCTATCATGCAGTGATGTGACTAGTTGTGCTTTCTTTATATTATCATCGGTAATCCATTGTGATGTCCACATAGCATCTGCAACAAAACATAATTATTCGGGGTCTTCACCCCCAACCCCTTTAAATATTAGCATCTTCATTGTGCTTTCCATGTTGAATGGTTGAGGCAAAGGTGGAGGTGGAGGTGAAAGTGTAGGTGTATGCAGTGGAGGTTGAGGTGGAGGTGGAGTGGATGGATGAGGTATCCTTGGGATACCTTGACTTACAAGTTGCAGCACACTTCATGGTTTGCTCAGAATAGTTCCTTCGTCATCATTGGAAGAGGATCCTAATAGCATATTGTATTCAGAGCCTGATTCACTGTTCCTTCTTAAGGGTTTTCTGCTTCGCGTAGTCCCAAACATCAAGGTAATGGAATAACCCTTTTTTCACACAATAGAATCTTAATCCAAGTCTTCGGAGATTTTAAGTACTTACCTCATGGTCCCTTGAAGAACCTACGCTCTGCATCACTATATTTAATAGTTGTATCAATCATGATCTTAGTGACAAAGCCTCCTAAGATACAATCAATCCAGTGATCGACAGCTCGTGCGATGTTATTTTATGAAGATTCCAAGTGTTTCACTAGTCCTAGAGCCCACACAATAAAGTCATTAAGCCTCCACATACCTTGATTGTCTGCTAATATGGACAACCACTCGTGCAATTTGCAAGGAAAGAAATAGAAAAAGAATTTTGTCTCATCTGTTTACATCTATCTATTCAGCCACTGTTCCTTAGATAATTGTGGGTTTTTGTTCTCGTGGGTTTCAAATGCGTTCATCTTGCGAGCGATCCACTTCTTGATTTCCTTCTTAGTAGGAAAACACTTTTTCAAAATCACACGTTCCTCAAATAGATCCTAGTCCCAGCTACGGAACCATTTGTTGGCTTGATGGGGCTTGACCCAGGTTTAGATTTATCTATGCCAACCAACAAAACCCTAACTGATGGCCCTTTCGGAAACAACCCACATAGCACAGGTTGCAATCTCACCCAAAGCAGTATTGGGGGATGCTAGAACTAGGTTTATGCATCTAGAGGCCTATGTGATGTGTTCCTATAGTCCTTATGGCTCAGATCTACCTTTGTGCACCTTTAACCTTTCCAAATAGACAACTATTTTAAATCTATCTAAATGACTTCTAGATCTTCGCGAAGGTCCTTAATTATACTTGTCATGCATAAAGAATACGGATCTACTAGTTTCGCGCAGTAAATGGGCATTAATTCATACAAAACATAACATATAGCGAAGATACACAAACTTTGCAGAAGTAATAATTAAGACACAGATGCATCAGAATTGGCTCAAAATAGTCTTTATTAATTATAATCATTCATATACATACTTCTTTTCCCTGCGCACTCAGCTGCAGGGTTTGCACATTCAACCTACGAACTTACCAAGGTCTTCGTGCACTCAGCTACAAGAGCCTTCCCCTTTCACCTAAGTACAGGAAACAGACCTTTCATGCCTTAGCACCTTGCCCTTACAATGATTCTTCACTATTAGATATTTTTTAAGACTTGCTATGACTCATCTATATATAGCATTTTCTTTACAATACCATGGTTCGCGGACCATGGGTAGGTCTCAAAATCACTCTATCACTTACCCACCTAAGGGACTAAATCCCCTTTGACTTCTACTAGCTTCACACTTCGCTTCTACATTTTGCAGACTTTACATTCATTACAAAAAGATATTACAAAATTGACCCAAAAATTGACAAAAATGACCCCAGGGACCCTATCCCAACACCATTTTTAGTGAATGTTTTTTCAATTATTAAAATGATAATTTATATTTACAATTTTTTCTTTTTTTATGTGGTTCGAAGACCCTGGAGATCGATGACCACTATGTCCACAGAATATTTGTACCAGGTGGATCCACCCAATGGAATCACTTCCTGTCAGCTGAACCACAAAGCCTCACACTAAGAGTGTTGAAAGAATTGAACTTGTGACCTCTTAATAGCAAAGGCGTTTTGACGATGGGGACTCAACCAATTGAGCTAACTCGATTCTATATTTACAATTATCTTCTATAATGAAGAATTTGTATTTATAAATGTATTATTGGTTTCTTTTTTAATATATACTTTTTGAAAATTTAAATTTAGATTTTCGATTTATTTTTTATTATTTTGGTGAAGTTTCGAGAAGGTTTGATTTTGAATACAAGATTCTTACAAATTTAATTTTAAATTAGATATTAAGTTTTTGTATTATTTTGAATTAGTTCGAAGGAATTATCATTATTATTTACATCAAACTTTTACTTAACTATTGTAAAATTATTAAAGTAAGCATCATATTATTGTATTTCCATTTAGGCCTTGAAGATGCAACTAACATTTTTCTCTTTTCTTTCAAACATCTTTCCATTAATTGTTATTAACATCAAATTTCTTGTTTCTTTTTGTATAGGTGAAGATTCTAATTATTTCTCTCAATATATATTTCATAATTCATCATGCCTAATCATCTCAATATAGGGGCTTTCGACTATGACTATTTGCAATGAAAGAGAAGGTATTGCATCCATATCCACATCACCATCTTGCATGTGAGGGTTGGGTACATAAATGGGTATAGCTAGTATTGAGTTAAGAGTGCTAATTGATGTTAATGGTCTTGATTGTTTTGCATTCTATTTCGAATTTCCCTTGGAGGTTTATCCTCAAACAAATGTCATATTTTGGGTTTATTATTTTTTACTTTTTTCTCTATAAGGATAGTAATTGTTGGGAAAATTCCTACAATTGGCTTGTTTCTTGGCAAGTCTTGCAATGAAGATTTGTTCTCTTAATCTAGTATTTATATTTGTCAAGATTTGTCCCACTCTAGAATAATATTATCTTGTAGGCCAAGATTTAAATCAAGCTCAACATAGCTTCAAGGATAGATAATGATGCATTTTTAAACTTGACCTGTGTTTAACTTAATAAATTTACATAATGCAAACCCATATTTGTATATTTCCTCTAAAATCCCTCATAAATAGATTTAGTAGTCTCACTGACATTGGAGTTATGGCGATATTCATGGTAGTTGTGTTGAACTCTGAAAATGATGGTTTAACAAATGACTATATTGCATCTGCCTAAAACCATTTTCCCTCTTCAAAAACCTTTCTGCAACTTCCATGTTGAGAAATCAACAAAAAAATCCTCTATAATAGAAGTACACTAAGTGTTTGATTATTTGTGTGGAGATAATCCAATCACAAAGCATTAATGTTGATGGACAAACCTATTGAATTGATAAATTAGGACATGGTCTTGATGTTTAATGGTGAATTTTTTAATATTTGGTGCGTGCATATTTAACACTAAGATATCTTATACCTCTATCGACACTCTTGAATATGGACATTTTGCATTTGAAGATGATGAAGATTTATTTTGGATCACATTCTTGAAATAATGAGGACCCGAGGTGTTAGGTTCCTATACCAATAGGTGTCATTTTTCATGATTGACTGTGGAAATGCCAAATATGATCATCTTTTCCATGCTGCAAAGGTTCCATATTTTCAAAAAATCAAAAATTCAAGAAAAAGAGAAAGAAAGGGAAACACAATGAAAGACCAGCAAAGTGGTTTGTCAAAATGCTATTACTGTACTACATGTTGCAAAGCAAGTTTAGAATGTGCAATCATTGACTTTCTCTCAATTGATGAATAGCCAGACAGTTCAACCCTCGCTAGATATGTTTAAATTTCTTGTTTTAGAATAGAGAATAAGGCCTGTTCAAACAGTTCAAGATTGGCAGATCCCTAGATAGATAGAGAAGCAAAGGGCTCAACTGCTCAATCTGAGCCCTTGGAAGAGATAAGGATAGATTTAGATAGGAGGGCAGCCAAAAGAAAAGAGGAAAACCAGGGTTTGCCAGTTCAAGTGCACCCAATCAAAATGAAGAAAAAATGTTAGGAATTGTAGAATGGGTAAGTAGATTGAAGTTGCAGAAACAGGTCTATCAGCAGTGTCATCTTTTTTAATATGATCTATTTTCATGAATATCTCAAGTGCCATGGCAAAGGTGTGATGATAGATCAGATTTTGCATGCCTAGCTCCCCTTCTCTCCCCTCACAATAATCATTCACTAACATCCCTCAAAGAGATTGGGATCTGCTCAAATTCTTAACTTCACTCCATTTCCATAAAAGTTTAGGTGAAACTTCAGGTTTACTTAAAAGCTCAAAGCCACATTTCTTGTGTAAAGTTTTATTTCTCCCCACACCCAAGTCTAGGTGATTCAATTTCATGCACCCAGCACTTCCCCTCATATTCATATTAACATGTTAACTTTATTGTATAAAACACCCATTTATATTTCCCCTTCCCTATTGTACATAAGAATACATAAAAAACCCCAAAAAATATATAATCTCCCCACCCCTTGTAACTATAGCCATATGGCAAAGTTTTGGGAATTATAGTGTTTACTCGAAACATTGTAAAAACCCTCTATGCCTTTGGAATTTATTTAACACCCGGTTAAATAAATAGCCACACCTAACCCGCTCACATAATTTCCATACAAACCCTTTTAACCTAAGCTTTGACCTGCATATATTTGCAAATACATTAAAATATTGGCGCGGGTCCCGTTTTGTAAACCTCCGCCATCGATACCTCCCGTCAAACATTAGATCGCGCCCTCCGGATCCAACGGCCCTTGTCAATATCGGAGCACCCCCACGTCCGCTCGTTAGCTCCCGATAGAAAGCGGTTTTCCCGCCGTACCCTGGGACGCGCGTCGGCTTTCTATTGCCCTCCCTCTGGTCCCGCTGCCCGCATCATGCATCACGTCATCACCACGTCTGCACCCACGCCAGCGCCCGTGCTACTGTTCCATCTGTCGTGTCCGCCATGTCATTCGTCCATGTCAGTGCCATGTCACCCACCACGGCACCTTCCGTACCCCGCTACAGGACAAATTTACGTCATTCTGACATCATCCCCAAAAAGCGGCAAAAAGCCCGAACAAACCCAAATTTTGGTTAAAAGTTGCAAAAACGACGATTTGTGTCTATTTCTGTTTTTCATATTTACGGAGACTGTGCATGCACGTTACGTCCAGTCCCCACCAACGCTCTAGTCCGTCACCCAGGCGAGTTCAAGCTGCAAACCCGGCCCCCTCAGCTCAGTCTACAACCCCATTTCACACCAGTCGCCTGTAAAACAGGTATTTACCCGATAATTCACCCGTAAACCCTGTTTTCCAAAGTTCTCTGTTAAAATCACCTGAAGAGCTAAACTCGACTAAAATGTGTTATTGCCTCCAAACTTATGCATTTTAAGTCATTGTTTGATCATTGTTTCAAAAGAAAAACCTGCAAATCCTGTTTTCCTCCGTAAATTGTCCATTAAACTGAAAGTTGAGCTCATTTCCGCCGGAAAAATCTCCAGAAATTGTCAAAATATTGAGTTATAATTGGTCCAACTCACTTGCAAAAAAGCATCATTCCTCTGCTTTCCAGGCACCAATTGAACTCCGCAGTCTCTGTCTTTTCCTTTGAAACTTACCCAATAAGGTCAGTTGTGTACAAAACTCAGTTTGAAGCAAACATTCCTGTGAAAGACCCAGTGCCAATACTCTGCTCCTGTTATAAGACAGTTCCAAAATCCAATTAAATAACATAGATCAGTGAAACATGGAAGCTCCAGTGGCCTTGAATATTGCACCCTTAAATGCACCACATAAGGAATTGGAATGGATATCCCTTGCTGACAAGGACTTTCAAATTAAGGATATGATGGGTTTCAAGCCTCACTTGCAAGCCTTCTGTGAAATTAGAAATAGCCACAGAAGCAATTCTGATGTCCTGGGAATTTGGGAATCCAACATGCCTATCTATTACCTCCCTTCAGTGAATGTGCTCCCTGATTTCATCCATTTATGCTGTGCAAATTATGATCCCACACAAAGAGCAATTATGACTCCATCTGGATCTGTACTCTTCTACATTACTCCTGAGTCCATAAATGAGATGTTGAACTTTGAGCCAACTCAGCCTCTGGTTCCTCTCACCATGAAACTTTTGCTTGATCAGGGTGTCAAGCTGCCTAGCTCAAAGATAACAAGAATTACTCAGCTGTTTATGCTACCAAAGTGCCAGCCTGATCAACCTCCTCCTTATCACCAAGTCTGGTTCAATGAGGCAGGGAAACTCCTTAAAGACATGATAACCTACATTTTAGGATTCAAAACTAGTGAGTATGTTGATGAGACTAGGTTAGTATTGATGTCCATATTCACTCCAGGACAGCCCCCTGCTGTCAAGTATGATTATGCCACCTTCATAGCGAATAAAATCCATGAGCAATTCATAATTTTAGAGAGAGAAAGGGTGTTCAAATACACATCCTATATATATCATCTACTGCTATACTATCAACCTGATAGTTTCCAAGTTCCTCTTAAAAGACTAGACCCCAAAGGAGAGAGGAGGCCTGTGATTTTCTAGACCTCAGTTTTCCATGAAGTCCACCATTCCGCTTATACATATTGTGAGTTCATTGACCTATTCATATACCCAGCCACTTCCCTGTTGATGATGTGATCCGGATTTAAACGGGAACACAATAAATACAGAGATAACCATATACACAAAGATGCAGCAGAAATAATGCTTCATTTCATTAATGGAAAATACCAAAATATGCTTACAACCAGAAATGGAAATAAACCACCTAGGTTGATGGTAGCTTATCTCTGAGAAGAGATGTGGCGGCTACATGCCTCTGAACTGTTCCCAACTGTGTTACAATGAGGCTCGAAGGCCTATTTTATTGTTGAGAAACAATGGAAAACCCTTCACATTCCAAAACCTAGCCCTAGAAGATGAAACACCAAATTGTGGGCCCCGTTTTGGGTAAATTGGTACATCAATTTCTCGGGGTCGTAACTTTGGCTTACGATATCCGTTTGACGCGTATGATAGCTCGTTAGAAAGATCTATCCGAGAACTACCACTTTGCGAAGGGAAAAATGAATCAATGGACCCATGTTGCCCCCAGATTTCCCAAAAAACGTCGTTTAGGGCCTCAAAACGGCTCCGGAAGTTCGGGACACGAAAAAACTACTAAAAATAGTAAATTGTGCTACAATTACGGAAACTGGAAAACTGAAAGAGACAGTTGCGGGGGTCCAAATGGGATAGGTGGGTGGCCACCAACATCCACCTGGATCATTCCTCCCCCCTTAGGAAGCAATGGTCCACAGTGCATTGAGTTCCTCCCTGAGATGAGGAAGCTTCTGCTGAGCTGGGTCTCTTGTGAGTTGTTCTGCAATCTCTGATGTGTCCAAAAATGGTGGAAAACATGGTTGGCGATGGTACTCATTGAACACTCGATGCAAGCGAAGGAATGGAGGAATGTTGTGCTTCAAAGCATTGTTTCCCCTGGCCTTGGTACTGGTGTAAGGACCATGTCAGAGTGGTCTGAGTTTCTGATGGGTTATGGTAAGGCGTCTTTTCTGTTGATGCAACCAGACTTTGTTGCCCACCTGAAACTTGTGTAGTACCCTTGTGGGTCAGGAGAAGTTGTTCATGTGTTCTGTCATGACCGTATCCCTTTGTTGTTGCTGCTGTGTGGAGGAACCCTTTGTGGGGGTCATGGAAGTAGCAACGATCTTCCCCTTACTTTGGGAGATGAGCTTGCTGCCTTTCTTAGCAGTGATCAAAGAGGTGGCAGTAGGTGGGGCTACTTCTGGTATCCTATATAATGAATTACTCAAAGAAATAATGACAGCACGAGGCCTTGACTCATACACAACATGTCACCTCCACAAGTATGGCTGGCCTAATAATACATCACAAACATCCAAAGGTGTAACATCACACAATACCTCGTCTGTGAGTGGTTTGATGCTGTAGGGAAGGCGACACTGCTGGAAAACTTTGAGATCTCATCCTTTGTGAAGCCACCTGATACTGTACGGTTGCGGGTGTGGTGTATTCGGTAGGCCCAACCGCTTCACGACCTCTGCTGAAATAAGGTTCTTTTGGCTGCCACTGTCTACAATGAATTGCAGCGGCGAACCCTTCACCCACATCTGTGAGTGGAAAAGACGTTCCCCCTCCTCTAGATCTTCAAGTTCATTTTTCTGGATTTTTGCAGTGGCAACAGTGGCATTGGGATCCGAATCAATGATCTACTTCCCTTTTCCATTCCCCTTGTCGGGTTCTGGCTTAGGGTCGGAACATGCATCTGATTTGGAAGCCTTCAACTCGGCCACCAGCGACTGCTTGGTCCGACACTCACTGGTGTTATGAGTGGGACTCTTATGGAACTCACACCACTTTCTTGTGTCCTTCTTCGGCTTCGTGGTGTTGTTCTTTTCTTGGGGCTTCGATGGGTTGTCTTGGGTCACCTCGCCTTGCCTTTGTCCTTTGGTCTTCGGATTTGCAGATCCAAAGTCTCGCTTCTTCTGTTTGAACTTTTTCTCGATTTTGACAGCGTATCGGTACGCCGTGCCGAGCGAGGAGATGTTCAGGAACTCCATCT